>JAVJIF010029385.1:0-52414 GCA_038442645.1 Agave tequilana | reverse complement strand
TACTATGGACGCTCTCTGTAAGTGTCTGATTCATGTTCTGGTCATCCTAGAATACTTAGCTGGTGTTTGATGTCCTTGCTTACTAAGTAATCTTTAAATTCTTTGGAGGTATACTCGTCTCCATTATCAGACCTCAAGACTTTCACCTTCCACTATCAGACCTCAAAATCATCTCTGAAAGTAATATAGTACCTAGCACCTCCAATGGATGCTACTAGTGAAGGTCCTCACACATCCGTATGAATGAGATCTAACAAGCCCTCTGTCTTGTGCTATGATGTAAAGAAAGCTACTCTACGTTTCCTACCCATAATGCAAAATTTACAAAGATCAAGTTTGCAATATTTGATACTTGGTAGAGCACTCATTTTGTATAAGGCTTGAAGACCTCACTCACTAATCGGTCATTGATATTGCAAATTCATTATCACATTCTCATACTTATTATATAATAAACTTTACTTTTAATACTAATTATTGTCTAATTTATATGCAGACCCATTGCTAAAGGAAAGGAAAGAGAAACGAGCTCAAAAGCCAATAAAGATTTTGATTTAGTTCAGAATTAATTCGAAATTAGAAAATCGGGACAGATCATGAAAATCAGAGAAGTTGAAAATTGGTTAAATAAAACCTTCCAAAATTAATTGGTTAAAGCCAAAAGATCACAGGCAGTATCGTCAAATCCAGGAGCTGAAATGGGAATTCCAGAACCAGATAAAGTCAAAACACAAAACCAGGAGTTGTAACCCCCGGGTGTGGCCACCTAGCCATACCCAGGCCGCGAAAACGTGGTCAAAGTCGCGTTTTTGTGGCTTTATTGAGGAATTTGGGGAGCATTTGCTCCGCCTATCTTCGTACGCTCCTCCCCGTTGGGTTTTGCCTATAAATACTGGGTTTTTTAGAGACCACAGGGAACGAACAAGAAGAAAGTAGAATTTAGGCTATTCTTTAGTTTGTATATTAGGTTTTTATTTTTCTTTTATAGAATTTTTATTTTCTTTATGCAACTGAGAGGAGAGGAGATTTTCATAGAGGAATTACTGAGGGTGACACCGGTGTAAGTAATCTTTTCTTTCATTGTTATTTTAATCGAATTGAAATTTTCTTTTCATTTCTATTCTTATTTTTGTTTGCTTCCCTCTTCTGTGTTTGTGAATCCAACTGACTCCGATAGCCTTGAAGTTGCATTGCCTTGTAAGTGTCGTTGATGGCTTATGGTGATGGATATCTATTTCTATAATAGTGTAGCTTGCCCCTTCATTTCTTAGTGTAAATCGAGAATAAGGAAGATCCTATTTGTCATACTTCCCTCGCCTTCAAACAAAAGTACATCGTCGATACGGGTCAAAGGTAAGCAGGTGCCGAAGAGATAAGTAAGTTTTTAGGTTTTAACTTTCTTTTCTTTTAATTTTAGTTTAAATCACCAAAACCACAATCTTCTTTTATCATTCTTTTCAATTTCTTTGTATATATATATCCATTTTTTTTTTCTCCACATTCTCAATCTACGACTTTCTTCCTAGCTTAATTTTAACTTATTTTTTCTTTTCTTATAAAGAACTAAAAGAAGATCTTTAACCATTCTATGTAACTTAAAAGAGAACTTGTTAAAAAAGCTTTCATCGCTAGTCCCTCCTTGTGGATCACGACTCGCATAGCCACTTACTATAGCGGTAGCATATGAGTACTTGCACATTCTATTCATAAGTTCTAAAATTCTGTATGTTTTGTGCTGGTAAAATCTCAATTAAATTTGGCGCCGTTGTCGGGAAGGGACAGTAAGTTATTCTCTTTTTAGATTTACATTTTTGGTTAAACTTTCTACTTTGTTATTGGTATACAGGGATAGATATCAAGGAAATTTTTGCTGCAGTGGTCATATAAGTGGCTCTGGACTCTGCTCAAGAAAGCAGAGCCAGAAGCCCTCAGATTTGCTACATTCCAGTGACAATCTGAATGAACTATTAACCTGTATTTCTGCAGTTGGCTGAATTGCAAAGTTAAATTTCTATAGCTATTTATTTTCTTACTTTTCTCACTGTACACATTTTCTAACCTCAACAGTAAAATGATGTTTGTTAAATGCTAAAAATGGTTTAGACTTGTATTTAGGCACGTGTCAATTCTTTTACATTTTATATTACTATTGAAGAGTGCTGGAGCAAAGGTACGTGTGCATAGCATGTAGTATAGGAACACTTTTGAATTTTTTACATTGCTTAAGTGTTGTTTTTCATATACACATTGCACTAAATTTATTTAAGGGCTTATCCTATAAGCAAGATAAGGTGAGAAAGTCATTACTCTTCCTTAGCCCATAGTCAATCTCCTCACTTACTAACCCAAGCTTAACTAAAACTGAGTAGATGTTGGTCCTAGGGACATCTCGAATTCATATAGGAGACTGACCTTAAGGGGAAGTTGATTTGAATTTGACTCTTGCTAATCGGTGTCTAAGGCTGGGGATTGAGGAGCAAAACCCTGAAGGTTAGTGGTTTGGCATAATTAGGCTCATTGCTTGGGCACGCATACCTCCCACTGATTTTGCCCCTACCTGACCGATTAACTTGTGGTCAGATTCTACAATATACCCCCTGTAGATAGTCTAACCAATTAGGAGTCGTCTAGGTCTGAGGCCTACCTTAACTTAGGTTAGATTTTTCTCTTTTTACTTGTTTTCTTGTTTGTTTGTTTTTCTTTGTTTGTGTTTTACATTTCTTGTGTGATATGCTTATAACAACAATTTTTTCAATTTTAATGATAATCCATGTTACACCCCGACCTCTTTTTCAGATATTATCAACCCGACATATCATAACTTTAACCAACTTACTGTGTCGGATTAGTCTTATCCGAATCAATACGTGCCCCAGTCCCAATACTATGAACAAGACTGGAATAATCATCACTACTCTTTACAGAGCCAATGGGGATACAACTCTCCCAAGTCATATTGTCAACCACCCTACCAACATCCAGCTTACTATACTCCTCCTGATCAACCATTAGAAGAACCAATTGACTTGGAAAAGAGGATGGAAGCCTTAGACGAGCTTGAGCGACATATTTAATTTTTAGAAGATTCAAATCCCATCAAATCACAGATCCTTACTCTATGTTTCAAGAAGAACATACCGACTTAGAAAAGAGTATGAAATCCATGATTCAGTTCCAAAATGATCCACTCGATATGATAGAAGCAAGACTGAGTAGATTGAAAAACATGCGTAGGAATAAGGAAACTCTCCCTACCCAATCTTTGACTTTTCTCTACACTTCTAGCCATATTGATGAAAACTAAGAATCATGGTATCTTAAAGACTTTGACCAAGATTTAATTTCATCACAAAACCTTAAACTTTACCAATATCAACCCATAGACGATTTGGCAAGTTTTCAATTTAATGAGATTGAACTTGATTATGAATGTGAACCCAATCCCAACTTTGTGATTCAGTTTTCATTTTCAAATTTATATTGACTTCGTATTCTTACCCAATTTGGACCAATTTTTCAAGCTAACATTTATTCCCGTACCTATAAATTTAGAAATGGAACCACTAATTTTGGATAGTCACATTCCATAGATGGGAAAAGAATGCGAATTTTAATTCTTGGACTTAGACTCATCTCTTGAGTCAAAACTAACTCTCGAACCCAAAGTTGATTTTTCATGTTAGCATTGGTTCCTGACCTATCATTCTTGAGCCCAAGTCAACCATTCCACCAAGTCACATTCTTTTTGTTAGACATAGGTATACACTATGATGACTCTGTGATGATTTTTCAAGACTGGTCATGTAAAGGGAGTAAGTTTCACGATAGGATCTTTTATGATCCTATTCAAATTGGGGACTGTAAATATGTAAATAGAAAAGAGGTCAATAAAGGTGGGTTCCGTGAACCACCACATTATTTTTGATTGGGTAGCAACGCTTGAATCAAACAGACCACCAATGGAACCACCACCACAAGGTAATATTTTCCTTCCCTTTCTTTTTTTTTCATGCATCTATGCATTAATTCATACATTAAGGACATGCATGCGATAGGTGTGAGGGGAGTTCCAACATAACTTAGGTTTTCCTTTTAATATAAATATATTAACATTTTCTTTACTTTTCAAAACTTTTTGAAAATAGAAATAATATTTTGACATATTTTTTGTAAGAAATTAAGTCAATTTTAAGGAATAGGAGAATCATAATTAGGATTTCTTCTACGTGGTCAAAATAAGATTTTTTGTTTGATTTCTAAGGTTAGGAAGAAAATTTAGAAAAGTAATTTAGTCTTTATTTTTACCTTGATGATATATGTATGCTTTATACACTTACATACTTAGGGTTCAAAAATAAAGATTCTTATGCTTATTATAAAAAAAAGAAAAAAATATAAATAAAAATCCTCTAATTAAGCTTGGTATTTGTGCCTCATAAAGCATAAGTGTTCCCGCCTAAAAGCGGGTCATATAATAAAATCCTTAGTTTTGTGGCCTTGTTTGCTCGAGTTCTTAAGTCTTTGGGATGTTTTCTCACCCGATGCACTAAGACCGTTTGCTTTGGGAGTCACCGATTAAATTATCGTTACATGGCAGATTAGAAAGCCTAATAGAACTAAGGGATAATATCATCTAAAATTAAAAAAAGGAAAAAAGAAATATTAATAATAAAATATAATAAGGCATAAGAGTTAGAGTTAAAGAACCCCGAGTCAAAATTTCACGGTCACAAAGCTGCATATAACTTAGTGTAAAATAATAGACTAAATGTGAAATGTTGTTTGACTCCTTGCCTTGATTGATACCAAGTTTTTGAATAGAGATGAAGTTTAGGAATGAAAATTCGATTTTCCTATAACTTATAGATTAGTTGAAGTCTTACAATAATACTTCAAATATTTTTCTCTTTCAAAATGTGTTTTCAAAATGCTAACACTTTGTTTCTCTTTCTTCATGGATTTTGTGGGTGTAATCCACTGACTCACGAGACAAAACTTGTCCTCTAGGAGAAACCTAGAGGTTTAACAGCTTGTTGCACATGCTCAGTCCAATCGCGTGACCTGCGAAAGTGGTCTAACAATTTTTGGTTTAGTTATGTTGTTTTGCTCGAGGACGAGCAAAAGATAGGTATGGGGGTGTGATCGATCGCTGATATTGCACATTCATTATCACATTCTCATACTTATTATATAATAAACTCTGCTTTTAATTCTAATTATTGTCTAATTTATATGTAGGCTCATTGGTAAAGGAAAGAAAGAGAAACGAGCTCAAAAGCCCATAAAAATTCTTATTTAATTCAGAATTAATTCGAAATCAGAAAATCAGGGAAGATCAAGGTAAATTAGAGAAGTTAAAAACCGGTTAAAACAAATCTTCCAAAATTAATTGGTTAAAGTCAAAGATCAAAGGCAGTTTCATCAAATCCAGGAGCTGAAACAGGAATTCCAGAACCAGATAAAGTTAAAACATAAAACCAGAGCTGTATCCCCCCGAGTGTGGCCAGGTGGCCACACCTAGGCCATGGAAACACAGCCAAAGCTGCGTTTTTGCGGCTTTGTTGAGGAAGTTGGGGAGCGTTCTCTCCCACTATCTTCATACGCTCCTCCCCATTGGGTTTTGCCTATAAATATTAGGTTTTTCAGAGATCACAAGGAACGATCAAGCAGAGAGTAAAATTTAGGCTATTCTGTAGTTTGTAACTTAGGTTTTTAGTTTTCTTTTTGTAATTTTTATTTTCTTTATGTAATTGATAGGAGAGGAGATTTTCATGGAGGAATGAGAACAAGCTTATACTGAGGGTGACACCGGTATAAGTAATCTTTTCTTTCATTGTTATTTGAATCGAATCGAAGTTTTCTTTTCTTTTCCATTCTTGTTTTTGTTTGCTTCCCTTCTGTGTTTGTGAATCCAAATGACTCCAATAGCCTCGAAGTTGCCTTGGCCTTGCAAGTGTCGTTGATGGCTTATGGTGATGGATAACCATTTCTATGGTAGTGTAGCTTGCCCTTCATTTCATAATGTAAATCGGGAATGGGGAAGATCCTATTTGTCATACTTCGCTCGCCTTCAAACAAAGGTACATCGTTGATACAGGTCAAAGGTAAGCAGGTGCTGAAGAGGTAAGAAAGTTTTTAGGTTTTAACTTTCTTTTCTTTTAATTTTAATTTAGATCACCAACACCATAATCTCCCTATTCTTTTATCATTCTTTTCAATTTCTTTGAATATATATCCATTTTTTATTTTTTTCACCTTCTCAATCTACCACTTTCATCTTAACTTAACTTTAACTTATTTTTCCTTTTCTTATAAAGAACTAAAAGAAGATCTTTAACCATTCTATGTAACTTAAAAGAGAACTTGCAAAAAAGCTTCCATCACTAGTCCCTCCTTGTTGATCACGACCTGCATAGCCACTTGCTATAGCGGTAGCATTGAATACTTACACATTCTATTCATAAGTTCTGAAATTCTGTATTTTTTTTGTGCAGGTAAAACCTTAATTACTCGCTCATGTATCAAAGAAGCATGTGCCATGGTTTTGCAGTATCCTCCTTCTCTGTTGCCGCTAAAGCATCACCAACAATAATGCTTCCTATCAACTTGTACAAGTTTGTTGTACGTTCTCCTTTGAGAATCATCATGGAGCCTTTAGTAACTTTGATTCCTCTATCTGCACTAGAAAACTTACACCCGCTTTCAAAGCTCCAAACGAGAGAAGATTCTATTTTAAATCCAAAATATATCATATGTTTGTGAGGGTTCGAACATGTCCACCAATCATTCTCATACAGATATTGTTGATGCCAATAGTCTTACACATGTGTCATTATCCATCAGAATAGAGCCTCCATCATAAGGCTTATAAGTACTAAACAACTCTTTTTGGGCACATGTGGCATATGCATGCCGAGTCAAGTAACCAAGCATCTGAGTATTTACCTTTTCCTAACTCAGCTGTCAAGACATCGCATGAATCCTCATCTGCTTCTTCGACAACTTCGGCTTGATCTGACTTTCCACTGGTATTAACCCCATCAGAATCTTTGCCGCCTTTCCTCTTCAGCATCTCCTTGTATTTCATACAATTTTTCTTGATATGCCCTGGTTTTTCACAAAAATAGCAAGCGAAACTGCTATAAGCTTCTGGATCCCTTTTGGTCCCCTACTTTTTGATTTTCCCTCTGGCCCTTGATAAACAATCCTGAAATCTCCTCTATAGAATCTGTCTTCTTCATCAGCTCAATGTTATTGTGGAGCATCTACCTGATATCTTCTAACTCTAAGGTCTCCTTACTATACATGATGGTGGTCGCCAAGTGGTCATAACATGATGGAAAAGAAGAGAGTGACAGAAGAGCTTGGTCTTCTTCTTCTAGCTTAACCTCTAGAGCTAACAAGTCGCTTAAAATTCTATTAAAGCATTGAGATATTATAGAATAGGCGTACCTTCCTTCATCGGAAGGCTATATAACAGCTTCTTCATGAAGAGCTTGTTCGACAAACACTTCATCATGTATAGGCTCTTCAGCCTGTACCAAAGACCAGCAATTGTCTCCTTGTTCATCACATTGTAGAGGAGCTCATCTGATAGGCATGGTATGATCATCGCCTTGGCACGAAAGTCGATGTACTCATTATCCTTCATCTTCGATGGCTTCTTCTCAATACCAAGCAGGGCCTTGTGTGTGCCCTCCATCATGAGCAACAATGTTACTCGCATCTTCCACAATAGGAAGTTGGACTTCCCATCGAATTTCTCCACTTTGAACTTGGTTGCCGTGGTTGTCTTGCTATCTATCGCTCTAATACCAATTATTGATGATCTAATATCGATCAAACAATAGAGAAACAACGAGTTGAAGACTCTGCAGCGAAAGCGAAGCGTAAAAGATCTACCACTAGCAAGCAATCACCACAAAACTAAACACAAGATTTAACATGGTTCATCAATGTGCCTACGTCCACTGAGAGAAGGGGAGAAATCTTTATTGAAAACAGAAAAGAAAATATAAGAGTTACAAGAAGATCTCTCTCTCACAACTCTCAATGGTTGAAAATATAATTTCTCTTGAATTCTTGACACACCTTCAAAAGGTCACCCCTAAGGTGTTTATATAGGCACCTAGGATGATTCTAGTCGCTCAAATCAGCACCTCCTTAGAGAAATAGGAAACCCGCATCCAAACTAAAATAGGAGACAAATCCGTATTAGGAAGCTACCAAATCTGAATTCTTCTCCAATGAATATGAGGACAGATCCGTATTGAGAAATTGCTAGAACATGAATTCTTCTCTAATGAATAGGATGCACTCCAAATACTAACAGTTGAGATAGAAGAGTGTTAAAAGAAAATCTTATTGGTTTATATTGGAAGAAATAGAGACACTTCAAGAATAATTTGACTAGGTATTACCTTGCGAAAGATCTAACTGAGCATCCACTAGAAATCTATGCTCATTTCATTAGTCAAGATGTTTGGGACCGATTTGGGTCTAATCGTGCAATTAAGAGTTTAAGGTATAATTATTTTGTATCTTATCATATTTGAAAATGAATTTTAAACAATACTTAATAATTGACTTTTTTATAATAAGAATCGACAGATTCAAAAAGGTTTAAATACCAGCACAAATTTGGGTGCAAGGGATATGTGCGCCTTGAAAAAGATATGGTACAATATTTGTTAGCTTTAATTTTACATAATATTTGATGGGTTAAGACTAATACATGTGCGTAGTATTTTATAAAACAACTTGCTCAGAAATTATCAGAGCCATCTGAGGATGATTCATTATTAGAGTTTATAATTTCTCGACACAAGTTGTGAAAAGCAGCTATACTGAAATCAGATTGTTCATACATTAATGAAACATATCAACCATTTCTACAAAAATTGTAAGTGTTTTTATTTACATCAAAATTGTCACAACATTATTAATTTAGAATTATTTATATATACATGTATTAACTCTCATTTATTTTCTTAAGAACAACTTACCCAGTCAGCGACACAGGGAACTATTCATCCAGCTAGGAGAGATGACATATCTACATCGGCATTGGAAAGTCCTGAGCATCCCGGTCATGTAGAGGCGCCAGAGAAGGGGCAACATTCACCAACTTCTTTCGCCAACCTTGATGACATTGTTCCGCTATGATAAACGAGGAGATGACTGCATATATGAATACGCAGTTCTAAAACATGAGACAAAGTCTTATGAAAGAGGTAATAGAATAATTGCAGCAAAAGTACTATCATTTGTCGTCTTAACCTTGTGTGCTCCCTTGTTCTCCACCTCATAGCGGAGATGACAGTTGCTCAATTTCAAGACATGTAATCGAGATTCCACCGGTAATCTTATTTAATATTTATAATTTATTACACGGTATTTTGTTAATAAATGTTTATTTTTTAATTGTAAACTAATTTTATTTATTCATGTTTATTAGTTTATGTCACAGGGTGTTAATATGATGTGTGAATTGGCCATTGATCCCCATAAAGTGATTGTGGCGCGAGGATATGCTGATGAATACCAATTACTTCATGGTCGGCCACTTAGAGGATTGCTACAGAGTGTCCATCATGTTGCCCTTGGACAACTCTACACCGCTTCCATTTCTTCTCGAAGATATGAGTACCGTCAGTGAAGCTGTTGATACTTATGTACCGTGGCCAAGGAGATTGTTATTTTGCATTCACAAGTATGTTATAAAATTAAAATACATGTCATAATTTTATAATTCAGTTACTAACAATTATATCATGACAGACGACAACTCAAGGGGTTAAAGAGAAAGAGGTGGCAACAACTTTAGCTGCATGAAACGAACCCACATATCAGTCGACCACCTTATCACAACTTGCTAGGACCGAAGTGAAAAACACCTAGAGGGGGGGTGAATAGGTGTAAGTGCTAATCTAAGAAACTAAATGCAAACTAAGTGCGCTAAATGCGGAAGCTAATGCAAATTATGCACAAACTAATACAATACAACAAGTGTAGCCGAATTCCCCTTGCGAGGCTCTGGACTAACTCCCCTTGATTCCCCTTGAAAGGGTTGAGGTGCTATGTGAAGCTCTTGTTGGATGAGTATAAGTTAGGCACACACACACAAGCAATCCTAGCAATATGAAATACACACAATCAGCCAAGCATATAATAGATATGACAATAAGAAATGCAAGGCACAACACAAGCAATATATGATATGAATGAATCAATGCTCAACACAAGCAAGTATGATATGATGATGAGTATGATGCTTTGCACAATTATAAGAGAGAGAGTTAGCGAGACAATGGATCAAAACGCAAACAACGAGATTTGTTTCGAGGTTCGAGCACCTTGCTCTACATCCCCGCCTACACCACCGTGTAGGATTTCCACTATCTCAACTCCCACCGAGGGAACCTCTACCAAAGAGGATTTCTTACAACTCTAAGAGTACCAAACTCCTCTCTCAAACAACCACCTCACAACCGAGGGGTAAGGCCCGTAGCCAATACAACAACCAAACCACACACCTCTACCGAAGAGGCTCACAACCAAACACTATCACCTCTACCTAAGAGGGATCCACAACACAATCACCCGATCACCTCTACCGAAGAGGGATTCACAAGTAAAAGGGTGTTTACAACAATGAGGTTTACAACAAACAACCTCAAACACTTCTCTTTCTTTTTCTCTTATCTTTTTCCACAAAAACAAGATCCAAATAGTTTAGGATAGAAGATAGCTCAAGTGTGGAAACAAGTGTTTTTGGAAACAAGCAACAAAGAAAATCTTTGGGAAAATACTTGCAATATGATAGAATTGAAGATCTAAGCAAAAATCCCAAAAACCTATTTTTCTTTGATTTTCCAAAAACCCTAAACAATAAAGATGAGAATTTTTTGCACTTAAAACTCTTTTGAAAACTCTTTTAAACACTTCAGAAAACTGAAAATTTTTCTCTTCAAAAACTTGGCTAAAATCCCCAAAGAGATGGGGTTTATATAGCCCCTATACAAAACTAGCCGTTAGGCTGATGTGGCAGCCTGACAGGCCACCGGTCGACCGGTCCGGTCGACCGCCAACGGTCAGAATTGTGACCGTTGACCGGCCCGGTCGACCGAGAAAACCCGAGAGCAGAGCTCTCAACTCGGTCGACCGTCCCGGTCGACCGTGTCTATGCCTAACAGACGTGCACGTCTGTGCACGTCGGTCGACCGGAACGGTCGACCGGCCCTTGGTGCGGTCGACCGTGACGGTCGACCGACCAGCCTGTCAGCACAAAAACAAGGTCAGAAAATTTTGAAAAAATATTTTATAAAACCTTTTATCTTTTCTGAAAATTCCATAAAACTTGTTTTATCATTTTATGTTAAAACATAAACATGTGATAAAAATTTCAAGACAATATATCAACATATCAATTCATTTTTGAGTCTTGCAAATTTTATCAAAAACAAACTTGCATTTTGTCAAACTTGATTTTTCCAAAACATGAATAGGATGGTCAAAATAAGTTTGTCTAGCAAGTTTGAAACATGTATGTATATCTAGAACATATAATATACATAGGTATAAAGTAAACTTGTTTTGATCTATTATTCATGAAAACCAAATATCAAATCATAAAACGTGTGTGTTTTGTGCACTTGAGCATATCAACTAAACTAAGCTTTACAATATGGATCTAAAACACAAACTCTAAACTAGATACCTAAGTCTTCTTGTCGATCTTCCATCTTCAAGTAGACTTGGTCCAAACTCCGTGATTCTCCAAGTGCAAATGTATGATCTTTAAGCTTTGGCACCGGAATCATCATGAATAGCTTCTAATCATCTTGTTGAAGCTAATCACCAACTAATATCCTGTTAATGATCTGAAACTTAGAAACACAAGAATATTAGTAAACATAACTACATGAGTGTTGATCATCATCAAAACTAGAGTGGAAGGCCATTGGGCCAACAATCTCCCCCTTTTTGATGATGACAAAACTCATGGAGTTATATATGCATGGATTAAAGTTAAGCTTCAAAGAAGCTCCCCCTTAACTCATGCATAAACAAAATAAACATAAATATGCAAGAATGATAATGCATAAACAATAAAAACTCTAGATACCACATGGAATATCCAAAAACAAAGCAAGCTCTAGATACTAATTACAACAATTACAAAGCAAGCTTTGGATACCAATTAAACTTAATAAACAATTAAACTTAATATTCTTGATATTAAAACATAATATATGCATATAAAACATAAGCATGCATATAAAACTCAAATACTTCTCCCCTTTTTGTCAATCATCAACAAAGGGGTAAACAATCAAAACCATAGATAAAATGAGGGGTAAAAATCTTTCTCCCCCTTTTTGTCAATCAAAACAATGCAAACAATGTTCTCCCCCCTTTTTGTCTAAAACAAAAAACAAAGTCAATAAGGGGTGACTACAAACATGATATCAATTAAAATATGTCAATGAAGCATCTTGATACCAATAAACAAGGATCAATATATTATATGCTATATACATTCATGAAGAGGAAGACGTTAAGTTAGCTTCCCTACACATATGCATTACATGAAGAAAGGATGACAAGCCCCAATTCACATAACACATATTATGTAATGCATAAGAGGAGATGTGAAGCTCCCCTACACATGTATATCATATAAAGAAGAGTTGTCAAGCTCCTCAATTTATAATATACTCAACATGAATCTATATGTAAGAGAGATGTTAAGCTCTCCTTGCATATAGGAAATACAAATCAAAACTCTGAATATATTCTTTAAACAACATTTTGAGATACCAATTGTAATTAAACATAAATCTTGAATTCCTAAAACATGAATCTTGATACTAAAACAAATTTTGAATTTCTTAAATATGATACCAATTGTAAATATTTTACCAATTAAAAAGATTTTACATAGAAACATTGATACCAATTGTAAGAATTTGTCCATTTTAAAAAAAACATATAAACAAGAAGATCAAATACAAAATCATCATATGTTTAAAATAACAACTTTTAATCATAAAGAGTGGGAGTACAAATACCAATTGAAATACAAAATCAAATTTCTCCCCCTTTATGAAATACAAACTAAAGTCATGCATAGTCTTGATAACAATTTAAAAGTAATCAATTTAAACAAAATTGAAACTCAAGCACTAGCATAAACACAAACATATATATATGTATGAAAAATAGATACCAATAGAAATTGATATACTTGGAATTTAAAGCATACATACATACAAACATATATGAGTATACAAGAGGATCAAAATGATACCAATTGAAAGAGTTCAATGATACCAATTGACATAACAATAAGTTCAAGTGTATACATCATATCATCTACCACCCAATCATAATTCAAGTTTTAAAGATTTTCAATTTAGGGCATACATGAACATGATCTCCCATCCTACCGCCCTTGAAGGTAGGGATTTTCAAAAATAGATTTGAAAATGTAGTTTTGTTTGAAAATCACTACCAAAATGAAGAACACCGCAACTAGTTAAATGGATAACTTGTTAACTAGCACGAAATCCTTCAAGCAAGGAATAAAACAAAATTGAAATTCACATGATAATCATCACTCTAACCAATAAAGCATAACTCATGAGAAACAAAACATGAGCAATAGATATGAGTGTACAAATAATATGTGAAGATCATAATCATGAAAATATTTTCATTAAGCTCAATTAATCCTTAAAACACGAAATCATCAAAACTATCTAATCTTCAAGGCATATGTATGTCTAATACAAACTAACGTATACATACATATCCAAAACATAAAGAGTCCACAAGATATATGCATTAAGGCACGTGGCTCAAAAAGGATACTCATGTATAGTCAATAGTTTGGATAAGATGGACATATACATGAAGTTAAATATTGACACATAAACATGAAAACATGTAAGGCTAAATTTTCATCAGAGCAATTTTCATTTCAAGGTATATGTATGATTTGTCAACACAAGAAGTATACATACATATCACTTAAACACACTTTGAGTCCATAATATAGATTTGCATGAAGGGCAAATGACTCAAGGGGTATACATGTATATCTTAAAGTTTGGCAATACAAATATATACATGAAGTGAAATACACAATCATAAAACAAATCCAAAAATGGAATACAAGTTTGAAATGTATGAATCATCAAAACTAGACTATACTAGCACATCTAATGGGTACAAATATGCAATCAAGCCCAAACATACATAGATTTATTTGTGCCCACTATATGTACAAGTATAATTCCTAGTCTTAATGAAAACTAACACTTAAACATGTAATCAAGTCATTGAGCATCAAAACAAACACGAATACCATATTTCTAACTAAAACACATACAAAATTCATCAAAACTAGCTCATGCGTGTACATATAGTGAATACAAATGAGCATGAAGTTCAATTGCATATAAAACAAATGTAACTCACTATTTGTACATGTATAACACAAGTTTTGACAAAATCCACATTTAAACATGTCATAACCACAAGGAGTATCAAAACAAGCTAGAAATCAACATCATAAGAACTAAAACATGATTACTATGTAAATTCACATGCAATAGATTCATGATGTACATTATAGCTAAACAAACGGTGAGAACACTAAATGTGAATCAAGTAAGCATGTGTGTCTCAAATACTATACATGTATGTCAAGGATCTAATAAACATGGAATGAACATACTAATCCATAGACAATGAAAAACATGCCATAAACAAATGAATATGAAAGCATGGGAGTTTAGGAATCGTTACCAAAACCTCAAGGCAACTCTCCTTGTCTCCAAAACTTGGTGGTCCTCTCCACCATCTCTTCCCTTGAAAGTGATGCATCCATTTTGATTTCCATGAAGTCCGGAACGCATCCACTCCAAGGTGTCATCACTCTCACGTCATGTGAGAGCCCACACCTACATCAAAAATAGGAGTGGTGGTCTTTGTACCCATACTCTTTTGGGTCCATGGGGGTTAGTACCTTCTCTAACCCAAACAAATTTCTTTGCTAAATTTACATTATTTAATCTATCATAGCAAAATTTAGCAAGGTGGCCATTACGACCACAATGTGTACATGTGTACACATGAGCATACTTGTGTTGATGGTGTTCGTGTGAAGCATGTGTATGCCGTGAAGGGTGTGCATGCATAAATGATGGAACTTGTTTCTTTCGAACCAAGGATTCCAACCGTGAGTGGTTCATGGCACATTGGCTCATAGTGGAGCCCAAACAATCTACTCTCTTCTTTAGCATATAAATATCATCATTAATCCTAGAAGAAGAGGTACATGCATTAGGTAGTCTAGATGAAGAGGCTACACTAGCATGGCAAACATGTTCATCAATTTTATTTTGCAAAACAATATTCTTATCTAAACAAACATTCAACTCATTTGAAATAGAAATGATTTTGTTTTTCAAAGCATCATTCTCTTTTAAAACAAAATCAACTTTAGAAGACAAATTTTCATTATTCTTCAAAAGAGTTTCACAATCATTTTTAGACTTTAAAAATTTATTTTCTTTTAAAGCAAGTTCCAATTGAGATCTCAATGAATCCCTTTCATTATAGACCTCAACCTTTTCTTGCAAAACACAATCAAGTCTAGAATGCAAACACTTATTTTCTTTTTCAATTTCTAGACTTTTCTTTTTCAACACGTTATATTTTTCTATTAACTTTTCACACACAATAGATAGTTCTTCATTTAAGGCATGGGGATCAACATAATCATTTGAAGAACTAGCACAATCATTACTATCTAGTTGAGATTCCGAATGTACCTCAAGGGAGTCATTCCCTTGGACCATGTAGCATATAGAGTTGGATTCTCCACTAGATTCCTCTTCTTGGATTTGGACTTGAAGCTTGGAGGTGTTGGTGGTTGTTGTCAACTTGTTCCACACTGCAAAAGCGGAATCAAGATTAGAACACATAAAAGATAATATTTAGATAAAGTGCTTCTAATGGCCTCTAGGGCTTGTGCATTGGCCCCTATATGATTGCAATCACCAAGATAACATCTCTTGGTGGCGGCAAGGAAGACATGCAAACCTAGGGTCTTTAGGTACATGGACATCCTATACTTCCAAACATCAATGTTGGAAGGGTCAAAGCTAGGAGGGGTCATGAAGTCCATGGTAAACTATATATGAATGTGCAAATGAGATTAGCAAGCAAATGGATCACTCCTAGGATGTTAAGCCTAAGTATCAGGAGCACTAACTCTGATACCAATTGAAAAACACCTAGAGGGGGGGTGAATAGGTGTAAGTGCTAATCTAAGAAACTAAATGCAAACTAAGTGCGCTAAATGCGGAAGCTAATGCAAATTATGCACAAACTAATACAATACAACAAGTGTAGCCGAATTCCCTTGCGAGGCTCTGGACTAACTCCCCTTGATTCCCCTTGAAATGGGTTGAGGTGCTATGTGAAGCTCTTGTTGGATGAGTATAAGTTAGGCACACACACACAAGCAATCCTAGCAATATGAAATACACACAATCAAGCCAAGCATATAATAGATATGACAATAAGAAATGCAAGGCACAACACAAGCAATATATGATATGAATGAATCAATGCTCAACACAAGCAAGTATGATATGATGATGAGTATGATGCTTTGTACAATTATAAGAGAGAGAGTTAGAGAGACAATGGATCAAAACGCAAACAACGAGATTTGTTTCGAGGTTCGAGCACCTTGCTCTACATCCCTGCCTACACCACCGTGTAGGATTTCCACTATCTCAACTCCCACCGAGGGAACCTCTACCAAAAGGATTTCTTACAACTCTAGGAGTACCAAACTCCTCTCTCAAACAACCACCTCACAACCGAGGGTAAGGCCCGTAGCCAATACAACAACCAACCACACACCTCTACCGAAGAGGCTCACAACCAAACACTATCACCTCTACCTAAGAGGGATCCACAACACAATCACCCGATCACCTCTACCGAAGAGGGATTCACAAGTAAATTACAACAATGAGGTTTACAACAACAACCTCAAACACTTCTCTTTCTTTTTCTCTTATCTTTTTCCACAAAAACAAGATCCTAATAGTTTAGGATAGAAGATAGCTCAAGTGTGGAAATAAGTGTTTTTGGAAACAAGCAACAAAGAAAAATCTTTGGAAAAATACTTGCAATATGATAGAATTGAAAATCTAAGCAAAAATCCCAAAAACCTATTTTTCTTTGATTTTCCAAAAACCCTAAACAATAAAGATGAGAAGTTTTTGCACTTAAAACTCTTTTGAAAACTCTTTTAAACACTTCAGAAAACTGAAAATTTTTCTCTTCAAAAACTTGGCTAAAATCCCCAAAGAGATGGGGTTTATATAGCCCCTATACAAAACTAGCCGTTAGGCTGATGTGGCAGCCTGACAGGCCACCGGTCGACCGGTCCGGTCGACCGCCAACGGTCAGAATTGTGACCGTTGACCGGCCCGGTCGACCGAGAAAACCCGAGAGCAGAGCTCTCAACTCGGTCGACCGTCCCGGTCGACCGTGTCTGTGCCTAACAGACGTGCACGTCTGTGCACGTCGGTCGACCGGAACGGTCGACCGGCCCTTGGTGCGGTCGACCGTGACGGTCGACCGACCAGCCTGTCAGCACAAAAACAAGGTCAGAAAATTTTGAAAAAATATTTTATAAAAACCTTTTATCTTTTCTGAAAATTCCATAAAACTTGTTTTATCATTTTATGTTAAAACATAAATATGTGATAAAAATTTCAAGACAATATATCAACATATCAATTCATTTTTGAGTCTTGCAATTTTATCAAAAACAAAACTTGTATTTTGTCAAACTTGATTTTTCCAAAACATGAATAGGATGGTCAAAATAAGTTTGTCTAGCAAGTTTGAAACATGTATGTATATCTAGAACATATCTAATATACATAGGTATAAAGTAAACTTGTTTTGATCTATTATTCATGAAAACCAAATATCAAATCATAAAACGTGTGTGTTTTGTGCACTTGAGCATATCAACTAAACTAAGCTTTACAAATATGGATCTAAAACACAAACTCTAAACTAGATACCTAAGTCTTCTTGTCGATCTTCCATCTTCAAGTAGACTTGGTCCAAACTCCGTGATTCTCCAAGTGCAAAGGTATGATCTTTAAGCTTTGGCACCGGAATCATCATGAATAGCTTCTAATCATCTTGTTGAAGCTAATCACCAACTAATATCCTGTTAATGATCTGAAACTTAGAAACACAAGATATTAGTAAACATAACTACATGAGTGTTGATCATCATCAGAACTAGAGTGGAAGGCCATTGGGCCAACACGAAGATATCTCACAATTCAAGGGATTGGAGATGTTTATGAGTGTGATTACTAATTTTAGTACCAATGCCTAAAATATTATGGGACATGAGCACACGATTTACATCGACAAGCAGGAGATTGCGCGGTTTGGATCCAGAAATGAGATCGACAGGTCTACCATTTCTGTGTATATTAAGTAAGTGATTAATGTTTATTAATTTTTGATATTTAATATTTTTTAATTGACATTTTGTGATATTTTATAGGTTTTTGTATAACTTGTGTGTTGAAGCAGGAATAATTGAAGATTATGATTTTATTTGCCCAAATTAAACTGTCATCGCCGCATGTACAAAGACTAGTGATAGAGTTAGACAGGCAAATATACCGCAAATACAATGTAAGAATACAAACACGAGTGTTTGTTTTTTCTGCCACATAATACGGGGTAAGTAACTCAAATTGTATAAAAATTCAATTGTTATTTTTATTTAATTGCTTTTTATATGAATTTATTTTATAGATCACATTGGGTTTTGTGCGTTGTTGATCCCTACAAGAATATTGTATATTGGTTATGTTCATTATGGGCAATGTGAAAGATCATATTAAGACTGTGATTAATATGTAAGTGTCTAATACTTATATTTCTCGTTAGCTTTCTTAAAAAAATTTAAATCTCCAATTAATGTTAGTATTTAATATTCTAAATTTAGGAAAAAGTCTCTCTCCATGATCATATAACAAGTGAGAATTAGAGCATACGACCTTCACAAAAACCTAAATGGCATTCTATTCAGGTATTTATTATTTATTATTTATTATTTTTAAATTAATAATTTGTAAACCATTTATATATTAATATGTTCCTCATGTTTCTTGCAGTGTCCTTGTCAACCTAATAGCATTCAATGTGGATACTATGTTATACGGATGATGTGTTTATTATCCACTTTCGATTGGATGTTATTCCAACTGAGGTATAATTCTATATGTTCGAGCTTTCTTTAAAGTATTAAATTTAAAAAAATATTTCAATATCTGTAGTTCAATTTTGAAAAAAACATATACAAAAAATGAAATCAATGAAATTCGAGAGGAGTGGGCGGATATTTGTTTATCTCATTTTAATAGTAAGTATTTTTTTAATACTTTAATTAGCTTTAACATCATTTATATGTTTGCAGTTTTTTATGATAAAGTTTTCTCATTCTAATTAAAGATGACTAAACCTAGAGACACTGTATAAATCGAGTTGTATATATGAATCCTTTGGAGTATGGTACAAATATTATACCTTTCACTCTCATTTTGGTGCGTATGTATGTTATTTGGTGCATATTTCAATTTGGTGCATATGTTGTAATATTGGACTTAATGTGAAAATATATATGTGTGTATGTATATATTACATGTATCCGGCCATGTGATTGTATATTTTAAGTAATGGGTGAATTAAGAGTTGGCTATATGTGTTTCTGTGAAAGTTGTATCTATTTCAAGTATTGGAGATAATATGTTTCTGGATCTGGACTGTATTTGTTTCTGCTGATTTTGTAAACTGTATTTTTTCATATTTTAAAAAAAATTCAAAAAGAATACAACTTTTATCATCAGTTATTACAAATAATCGACGCTGAAAAACCTTTCGTGTCTATTTTCTATAAAAAACCGATGTGAAAGGTCTGACGTTCTGTTGACCAAACCTTTCACGTCAGTTATTATAATAACCGATGCGAAAGACTTTTTAGCATCAGTTATTACAAATAACTGAAGCTAAAAGCTGTATTTTTTTAAAATACAAAAAAAATATTAAAATTTAACGTCAGTTTTATATAAACCGACGCTATAAAGTACCTTTAGTGTTTTGTTTTTAAAAAAAAAGACGCTAATGGTTCACTTTTTAGTGTCGGTTCACTTTGTAACCGATGCGAAAGGCCTTTCTCACATCAGATTTTATCTGACGCGAAAATATCTATTTTTTGCGGCTGCTGCACATGCATCAGTTTTGAGACCGACACTGTTTACGTATAGCGTCAGATTTAATCCGACGCGAATCCATCTTTCTGTGATAGTGTAACAAATGAAATGGAATCTATCTAACTCCACCATTGCATAAGGATAGCAAGAAATATAGGTTTAGACAACTGGATCTCTAAAGTTGACTTTGAATCAGCCTACTGATCACTAAATCAAGCAATTTAAACCTAACTAAAATTCTAATTTTTAAATTCTTAATAACTTATAAAAACCCTAAAATTCTTCTATTTTTCTACCTCAAAAGAAAACTATGCCCCAACTCTCCCCACCTCCTCCTTTCTTTTCTACTCAAGCGGAGCATGAACAAAAAGCGATCTTGAAGTGCAGAGATTGAGGAATATGATAGGGGAAATCAAATCCATGTAAGCAATCTATCTTTTCATAATTTATGGATATAACTAATTTATTAAAAAATCATGTCTATACCATGACTTCATGAATTTTTATACATCAAAAACTCAATCAAAATCCAACTAAAATATACATGAGAATATACCAACTCACATCTTAATTTACATATTTTTTCTGAAATTTTATAGCCAAATTTTTATATAAAAAAGGGGTAATTACCGCAGCTCTCGGCCAGGCCGAGAGCAGCTCGATCTACTGCACAGATCAGGATGGTCTATACAGTCTTAGCTGGGCCTAGGCGCGGCCCAGCCTGGCCTGGCTGGGCCAGGACTGACCTGGCCTGGCCCGGACCAGGCCGCCTGGGCCACAGCAGGGTCCAAAGGCCCTGTTAAAAAAAAGAGAGAAAACAGATATTTTGGACTAGGCCTGGGCCTGGCCTGGTCCAGCCTGAGCCTGGGCCTGGGTCTGGGCTGGGCCTGGGCCTCTAGGCATGTATAAAAAAAGAAGGAAAAAAAGAAAAAAAGAAAGAAAGGAGATTTGCAAATAAAAATATAATTAGCTAAAATAAAAAGAAAAAATTGAGAAAAACATAAACAATAATCTACAATTCTTCTACTTTCTATGATAAAAAGTTTAGACTAATACCAACATAAATTAATTTCAAACTCCCACTTTAAATCCATTTTCTTTTACGGTAAATTCTAACCCGTTAAGTATTTTAATGGTTTAAAGCCTTTTAAAACTCTAACAAAAATTAAAAATTGGTTTAAAATATATCTACTAAATTAATTAGACCTAGAGGACTATATTCCTAACACCCAAACTAATTAATCAAGATTAAAAACATTATAACTCCCAAGTATAACATCCTTTTAAAAATTCTAACATTTCTATTGAAATGAACCATGTAGATTTATCGGGGCCTTATAATTTCAATGCTTTGGACTTGGGATCGTATTCAAGTGAGTGTTTCTTTTCTTCGTTTAATTTTATTTAATTTTGTCGTCAGTGTTTCTTTTCTTTGTTTAATTTATTTAATTTTATCGTGAGTGTTTCTTTTCTTTATGTAATTTTATTTAATTTTGTTGTGAGTGCTCTTTCCTCCTTCAGTTATACAAGGATTTTATGATAAATAATTTTATTTTGTTATGTAATTATGCTACTAAAATTTTCTGAAATAATATTTGTGAGTATTATTTTCCTCATTCACTATTATCAGAAATATATATATATGTTACTAACTTTATTTCATGTGACCGTCTACTTTATTTTATCTATATGAGTGCTTGTATCATTTCATCTGAGTATTTGACTTATTTTACTAGTGTGATTACATGTATTCCTTCATGAGATATCTAATTGAGTTTTTTCCTGAATACAAAAATACAGAATTTTAGAACTTTTAAAACAGTAGTGCAAGGTGCTTTATTCTACCGCTATAGCAAGAGATTATGCCAGGTCGTGATCCACAAGGAGGGACTAGTGATGAAACTTTTTAGTAAGTTCTCTTGTAAGTTACAAAGAATGGTTAAAAATCATCTTTTAGTTCTTTAAAAGAAAAGAGAAAAATTGAGTTACAGTTAAGTGAGGAAGAAGGTGGTAGATTGAGATGGTGGAGAAAATAGAAATGGATATATACAAAGAAATTGAAAAAGAGTGGTAAAAGAGTTGGTGTTGGTGATCTAAACTAAAATTAAAAGAAAAGAAAGTTAAAAATTACTTACCTCCTTTGGCCTAATACTTACCTTGAATCTGTGGCAATGAGGTTACCTTGAAGTAGAGGCGATCAGCGTATAGCCCATAAGAGTTGATTCCCGTCTCTTCCACATTACATCATCAAGATGATACAAATATGACATGATATAGAATAAGACTAAAAATCTATCGTCATGGGCTATCGGTGACACTCGCAAAGGCAAGGCACTTTTGATGCTATAAGACTCACTTGGATAGCAATCGGTACTAAAGAAGAAAAGTAGAACGAAAGAAGAAGAACACAAAAGTAAAGAAGAACTTACAAATGCAACTATAGATTCAATCTTGTAATAGTAAGAGAAAAGAAGAACAACTTACAGCGGTGTCACTCTCAGTACAAGCTTCACTCCGTTCTCCTATGAAACTCTGATCTCCTTTGAATTACATAAATAAAACTAAAAATTTACATAAAAAGAAAAATAAACCTACACTAAAAAGAAGGAAAAACTGGCCTAAAGTCTATCTCTGCATGATCGTCCCCTATGGTCTCTGAAAATCCCAGTATTTACAGGCAAAACCCAACAGAGGAGAGCGTATGAAGATAACGGGAGCAAACACTCCCCCAACTGAATCCAACAAGCCGCGAAAATGGGGCTTTGGCCACATTTCTGTGGCTAGGGTGCGGCCAAGTAGCCACATCCGGGGGTGGAGCTACCTAGTTTCGTGATTTAATGTTATCTCCTTCTAGATTTGCAGTTTTGGCTTCTGGATTTGACGAAACGGCCTTTGATCTCTGGTTTTAACCAATTTATTTGAGAATATTTGTTCTAACTGGTTTTTAACCGATCTGATTTGCCCTGATCTGCCCTGATTTTCTGATTTCGAATTATTTTTGAATTAAATCAGAATTTTGATGGGCTTTTGGGCTCGTTTCTCTTTCCTTTCCTTTAGCAATGGTCCTGCATATAAATTAGACAATAGTTAGGATTAAAAGCAGAGTTTATTATATAATAAATATGAGAATATGACAATGTATGTGCAATATATGTGAAGATCACACCCCCATACTTATCTTTTACTCGTCCTCGAGCAAAGCAACAAAACTACACTAAAAGATTATTAGACTACTTTCGCAGGTCACACGATTTGCACTGAGCATGTGCAACAAGCCGTTAAACCTCTCATGAGGGTTTTCAGTTTGCACCCATAAAATCCATAAAGAAAGAGAAAAATGTTAGTATTTTGAAATCAAATTTTGTAAGAGAAAAATATTTGAAATATTATTGTAAGAATCAAGTAATCTATAAGTTATAAGAAAACTGAATTTTTCATTCCTAAACTTAGTCTTTATTCAAAAATTTGTTATCATTCAAAAGAAGAAGTCAACTTGTACTTCTTATCTAGTCTATTACTTTACCCTAAATCATATGCATCTTCGTGATCGTGAAGTTTTGACTAAGGGTTCTTTAACTCTAACTCTTATGCCTTATTTATATATATATATATATATTTTTTTTTACTTTGGTGGTATTATTCCTTAGTTTTATTAGGCTTTCTAATCTGCCCATGTAACGAGCCTTTAATCGGTGACTCCCAAATCAAATGGTCTTAGGGCACCAGGTGAGAAAACACCCCAAGGATTTAAGGACTCGAGCAAATAAGGCCACAAAACTAAGGATTTATTATATTAACCGCCTTTAGGTGTGAATACTTATGCTTTATAAGGTACAAATACCCAGCTTAATCAGAGAATTTTATATATATATATTATTTAATTTTATTTTTGTTTAAATAAGGTACAAGAATCTTTGTTTTTGAACCCTAAGTGTGTAAGTATATGAAGCATGCATATTTTATCAAGGTAAAAATCAAGACTAAATTACTTTCACAAATTTTCTTCCTAACTTCAGAAATCAAACAAATAATCTTATTTTGACCGAGTATAAGAAATCATAATTTTGATTTTCCTATTCCTTAAAATTGACTTAATTTCTTACAAAAATTATGTCAAAATATTATTTCTATTTTCAAAAAGTTTTTAAAAGTATAGAAAATGTTAATTTTTTCCTTTTTTTAATAAAGTTAGAACCCTCCCCCACACCTATCTCATGCATTATCCTCAATGTATGAATTAATGCATAGATGCATGAGAAAGAAGAAATGGAAGGAAAATATAACCTTAAGGTGATGGTTCCGGTGGTGGTCTGATTGGTCCACGAAATGCGGCCCATTCGAATTTACGTGGAGTTCAGAGGAAACCACCAGAAACCTCTCTAATATAATCCACTAAAATGATGTATATGTTGGCCCAAGGTTACAATCACCCGGTTTTGGAGTTTTGATGATTACAAACCATATATAGTTATTTGTACTAATCATATTTTAGTGTTTAAGTGTGTTTCAGGGTTCTAAGGATTCAAGATGTTTTCTTCCCTAAAGGAAGGTGTTTTTGACTCCAGTTGACTCAATTCGGGATCAAGGATTCAAGTTATTCAACATTGCATATAGAGAAGCCCATATTGAAGATCTTGTAGTCACCTAGAACCATTGTAAGAATTATTAATGTTAAAGAGTTAGGTTATGATAAATTGGCTCAAGAAAACTAAAACACACATTTTTACTTTCCAAAAAAAAATACAAGTTTTGTTTTGGTTTGTTGCCTTAGGTACATGTTTTGATTGATATACATGTCTCAAAATATTTCATATTTTTACATCTAGTTTAAAACATGTATTTCATCCTCTATAGCATGCTACTTAAACTTCAAACCATTTCAAAATATTTTAAAAATTATTCAAAGGTCAAAAATTCTTTACTTATAAATACTATTTCAGGCCTAACGGTCGACCGGGCGGTCGACCAGATTTATTTCAGGCCAGATCGGTCGACCGTCCGGTCGACCGGCCTTGTGGCCTTGGGCGTGCACGTCTGTTCACGTCTGCCAGTCGACCGAGCCAATCGACCGACTGCAAGACCCTTAGTTCGGGTTTTGTCAGTCGACTGGCCCGGTCGACCGACAGTTCAAAATTTGTTTTTGTTTAGCCTGCGGTGGACCGACTGGTCGACCGACCGGTCGACTGAAGCCAACGGCTCTTTTGCCATGTGGCTTGCCAGTCGACCGGCCCGGTCGACCACCAACCGCGAAAGAGCCCCAACGGCTATTTTCTTGGAATCTGTTTTCTGTTTTGATTTTGATGTATCTTTCAGCTATCTCTGATTTTCTTGTGGCTATAATCTAACCTATTGACCTAGAATAAGTGATGAAATGCATTTAGCAAATCCCTATAAATAGATGTCATTGGTCCTTTGTTGAAGACAAGAAAAATTCCCATTGTTTTTAAGTTTCAAAAGAAAAGAAAAGTTTTCTTGCTTTCATTCTCAAAAGTGCTTTCTTGGTTAAAGTTTTCAGTTGGTTTACAAGCTATTTTACTCCTTTACAACTGAAATTTTCCTCACTTCACTTCTTGAGCAAAAAATCATCTCCACTCTATAAGAAGTTATAAGAGAGAGTTTGTGGTCTTTTGATCACCAAGTGACTTGTATTTTCTTGTGCTGAGATGCCTCTTATGTACAGGTTGGATTGGTGGGAGTTGGGTACTCCAGTCTTGTGTAGACCAATTGTAATCCTTTGGGTGTAAAGGTTCCGGTGTGAAAACTCCCTTTATGGATTTAGTGGAAATCCTTCACGGTGGTGGAGGCGGGGATGTAGAGCATTGGCTCGAACCTCGTAACAAATTACTTGTGTTTGCGATTGGTTTCCTTATTGCTTTTCATTGCTTTACATTCCTAACTTGTGATACTGCTTGTTTGCTCTTCATCATTTCAATCATTTCATTGACTTACATTTTTCGGTCCTTACTCATCTCAACAAGAAAGCAATTATGCGCCTCAACTCATAATCTAGAGGAATCAAAGAGGAGAAGTTCTAGAGCCCTTCACGGGGAATTCGGCTTCAATTTCTTGTTTTGAGTGACCGCTTGCAACATTTATACTTAGTTGTTTAAAAAGATCATTAGATTAGCATTAACACCTATTCACCCCCCACTCTAGGTGTTTTTCAATTGATATAAGAGCTTTGGTCTCTAGGCTTTGGCTTAACAACCTTAGAGAGATCCTATATTGCTAATCACTCTATTCATATTTCATCCTCATACACTTAGTAAAAATGGCCGAAGGAATTAAGACCCCACCCAAGTTTGATGGCCTTAACTTTCCCATATGGAAGGTTAAGATGACCGTATTTTTGCAATCCTTAGGGAGCCGGGTTGCAAAAGCGGTGACTAAACCATTTAGCGCACCCCTTGGTGATGAGGACACTTGGTCCGATATTGCCACGAAAGAGTTTGACGCTAATGCTAGGGCACACTATGCCTTGCTTCAAGCTCTTAATGACGATGATATTTCTAGAGTCATTCATTGCAAATCCGCTTATGAGATTTGGACTCACTTATTAGTCACTCATGAGGAAACTTCACAAGTAAAGAGGGCAAAAATTGACCTTCTTCGTTCCCAATATGAAAACTTTTCCATGCAAGAGAATGAAACCATAGATGATATGGTTACTAAGTTTACAAAGATTACTAATGGTCTTTCTTCTTTAAGTGACGGTATTGACAACGACCAAAAAGTGAGGAAGATCATCCGTGCACTCCCTCCATCTTGGAAAGTCAAAGCCATAACTTTGAAGGAGCTCAATAACAAGGAAGAAATGGAGCTCATCGGTCTCATTGGGAATCTCAAGACCTATAAGATGGAAAGAAAAGCAAGAGAAGAGATGGCTCCTCCCAGGAAGAAAGCAATCGCCTTCAAGAGCTCTTCCACCTACTCCGACGAAGGATGAGGAAGAGGATGATGAAGATCTTTCTCTTCTTGTAAAGAACGTTTGGAGAATGTACAACAAGGCAAAATTTCAAATAGAAGGAGACGGCAAGGTAAAAAGCGAAGAAAATCATTTGCTTCAATTACCGGAAGCCGTTTCACATAGTTGCGGAATGTCCGAAAAATAAAGGCAAACCCTCCACCTCCAAGAAGCCATACAGGAAGAAAGCTTTAAAGGCTACTTGGGATTCAGAGAGTGAATCCGATGAGGAAGTCGACACCGCCAGCATGTGCTTCATGGCTAATGAAAGCACAAGCAAGGTAACTCCCGATACATCCATTAAGGATTGTGAATTATCTATAGATAATTAGGAGAAGCTTTTGAAGAACTATCTCATAACTATGATTTTCTCAAAAAGAAATACTTGAAAATGAAAAAAGAAAATGAATCACTCAACCACAAAGTTTTCATTCTCACAAAAGAAAAAGATGAATTGTTTTCAACTCTCACTTCTACTCAAAAGAATTTTAATGACTATAAAATTTCTTGCAAAGGTAAATTTTCACAAATTGATGAAAATGAGATTTCTATGCTAAAGAAGAAAATTGATTCATTAGGAGTAGTTTTGAAGAAATGTGAATTTGATAAAACTAAACTAGAGGCTATGTTTCCTAAGAAACATGTCCCAAAAAAACAATCACATGCTACTCATACTCATGTTCATAAATCACAACCTTTACATCATGCTATGCACCCTAAACATGTCCACACTCCACACACTCATCATGCATTTATGTATGGTAAAGTTTATGCATACACATATTGTGGCCGTAAGGGTCATTTGGTTAAATTTTGCTATGATAGGATAAATGTGTCGCATAATCATGTTTGGGTTCGGAATACTAACATTCAAGGACCCAAGGAAGTTTGGGTACTAAAGTCAACAAATTTGTTAAATGATGTAGGTTCATTCCAAAGCCCAACGACGTAAGGAGTGGTGATATCTTAATAGTGGTTGCTCAAGGCACATGACTTGGGATATCAACAACTTCGCAACCCTATCAAGATACCATGAAGGTGGCACCGTCACCTTCAGAGATGACGCCAAAGGAAAAAATCACACGTATTGGTAATGTTAAACTTGGTACATCTCCTTTAATAGAAAATGTTGTTTTAGTTAATGGCCTCAAGCATAATCTCTTGAGTGTTAGTCAACTTTGTGATAAAGGTTTTAATGTTGTTTTTGATGACCTAGCATGTAGTGTAATTGATAGACAATCCAATACATGTATATTTTTCGGATTTCGTGAAAACAATGTATACATGATTGATATGTCTAAAATACTATGCAATGCTACTTATTTGAATGCCTTCGATGATGACTCTTAGTTGTGGCAGAGGAGATTAGGCCACATTTCTTTTGACCATCTATCTAGATTAAACAACAAGGAAATGGTGAAAGGTATTCCTTACTTGAAATTTGAAAAGGATCGCATTTGCAATGCGTGCCAACTTGAGAAACAAACCAAGTCCTCTTTCAAATCAATCAAGGATATCATGACATCACGACCTTCAGAGTTGATCCATATGGATTTGTTTGGTCCACACAAACCAAAAGTCTAAGTGGGAATCGTTTTGATTTCATTTTAGTTGATGATTTCTCTCCTTTTACTTGGGTTTTCTTTTTAGAACATAAAAATCAAGCCTTTTCACATTTTCAAGCCTTTAAGAAAAGAGTTGAAAAGGAAAAAGATTCTTCTATTTTAAGAATAAGAAGTGATAGAGGTGGTGAATTCAATAACCAACCCTTTACCACTTTTTGCAAAGAATATGAAATTAAGCATGAACTATCTTGTCCTAGAAGTCCACAACAAAATGGAGTCATTGAGAGGAAAAATCGTACATTACAAGAGATGGTTAGGACAATGATAAATGAGTACGGTCTCCCTCATTATCTATGGGCCGAGGCCGTTAACACATCTTGCTACATATCAAATAGGGTTTTCTTATGCAAAAACACCTCTAAAAAATCTTTGAGATTTATTATTCAAGAAAACCAAATGTTTCATACTTTAAAGTTTTTAGTTGTAAATGTTTTGTTTTGAAAATTAAAGATAATTTAGGTAAATTTGATGCAAAATCATATGAAGCAATTTTTGTTGGTCACTCT
Source organism: Agave tequilana (assembly GCA_038442645.1). NCBI lineage: Eukaryota > Viridiplantae > Streptophyta > Magnoliopsida > Asparagales > Asparagaceae > Agave > Agave tequilana. The sequence continues at coordinate 22,980 of JAVJIF010029385.1, read as the reverse complement.
AACACTAGTAAAGCTTATAGAGTTTTCAATAAGTCATCCTTGACTATTGAAGAATCTATACATGTAAAGTTTGAGGAATCTAATGTGTTTCTTGAGAATGTTGTAGAAATAGATTCCCTAAATGAAGATTTGGAGAGGATTACTTTGAAAGACTCACCTACACTTGAAGACAAGCCAAAGATTGATGAGGAAAATGAAGATCAAGAAGTTGAAGTGGAGACAACACAACCACTTTCAAAGATTGGAGATTTACTCCACATCATCCTAAGGATCTTGTTATAGGTGATGTATCAAAATGGGTAACTACTCGTTCTAAACTTCATGATCTTTGTGGGCACTATGCATTTATTTCTCATTTTGAACCAAAGAACATCCTCGAAGCCGAGGGCGACTCATATTGGTTGCTTGCAATGCAAGAGGAGCTCAATCAATTCGAGCGCAACCAAGTTTGGCATCTTGTTCCTAGGCCCACGATAGACCAACAATTGGTAATAAGTGAATCTTTAAGAACAAGTTGGATGAGTCAGGTAATATTGTTAGGAATAAAGCTATGTTAGAGGCACAAGGTTACACTCAAGTAGAAGGTATTGATTTTGAGGAAACTTTTGCACCCGTAGCACGACTTGAAGCCATACGGATGACACTTGCATTTGCTTCATATAAAGATTTTAAACTTTTTCAAATGGATATAAAAAGTGCTTTCTTAAATGGATTTATTGAAGAGGAGGTGTACGTTGAACAATCCCCCGGTTTGTTGATCCTACACATCCGGATTTTGTTTTCAAACTAGATAAAGCTTTTTATGGTTTAAAACATGCCCCTAGGGCTGGTATGAAAGAATTTCTTCATTTCTTATTTAAAATGATTTTACTAAAGGAAAAATAGATACTACTTTGTTTACCAAACATGTTGAAAATGATATACTTATTGTTCAAATATATGTTGATGATACCATATTTGGTTCTACTAATGAAAATCTTTGCAAAGCTTTTGAATCATACATGAAGGAGGAATTTGAGATGTCTATGATGAGTGAGCTTAACTACTTCCTTGGTCTCCAAATCAAGCAAAGAAAGGATGGGATTTTCATCAATCAAGCCAAGTACACGAAAGAACTTATCAAGAAATTTGGGCTTGAAGGGGCTAAGACATGCAAAACTCCCATGGCTACCACCACAAAGCTTGACAAGGATGAACAAGGTATAAATGTAGACATTAAACTCTATCGTAGCATGATTGGTAGCTTGTTGTATTTAACGGCTAGTAGGCCGGACATTATATTTTGTGTATGTCTTTGTGCTCGATTTCAATCGTGTCCTAAAGAGTCCCATTTGATTGCGGTAAAACGCATTATTAGATACCTTAAGGGCACAATTGAAATGGGTTTGTGGTATCCGAAGACTGGACAATTTTCAATGACGAGTTTTTCAGATGCCGACTATGCGGGTTGTAGAGTGGATTGGAAGAGTACAAGTGGAACATGTCAATTTCTCGGTAATTGTCTTGTTTCATGGTCTTCCAAGAAACAAAATTCGGTAGCCCCTCTCAACCGCCGAGGCGGAGTATGTTGCGACGGGAGCTTGTTGTGCACAAGTCCTTTGGATGAAACATACTCTCCTTGACTATGATTTGCGTTATGGCCATATTAAAATATTTTGTGATAATACTAGTACTATTCATATGACTAAAAATGCAAATCAACATAGTAAGACTAAGCACATTGACATTCGATATCACTTTTTTAGAGATCATTATGAGAAAGGTGGTATTGAAATTCATTATGTTTTTACCGATTTTCAACTTGCCGATATTTTTACAAAACCACTAGACTATAATAGATTTTCTTTCATTTGTGGTGAATTGAATGTTTGTGTTATGGATTCATGAAATTTTCTTTCATTTTTTCAACCATTATTTTTACTCTTTTTGATGTATGACAAAAAGGGGAGAAAGAGTTAGTTTAAGTTTTTCGTTTAGTTTTGAGTTATTGTTTGTGATATTTTCTTTTTCATACTATTCATTCATGTATATAGCCATTCATGTATATAGCATGATATAGCATGATTTGAGGGGAGCCTCCAAGCTCATTTCCTATTTTTTTTGATAAATAACTCATATGTTTTGTCATCATCAAAAAGGGGGAGATTGTTGGCCCAAGGTTACAATCACCCGGTTTTGGAGTTTTGATGATTACAAACATATATAGTTATTTGTACTAATCATATTTTAGTATTTAAGTGTGTTTCAGGGTTCTAAGGATTCAAGATGTTTTCTTCCCTAAAGGAAGGTGTTTTTGACTCAAGTTGACTCAATTCGGGATCAAAGATTCAAGTTATTCAACATTGCATATGGAGAAGCCCATATTGAAGATCTTGTAGTCACCTAGAACCATTGTAAGAATTAGTAATGTTAAAGAGTTAGGTTATAATAAATTGGTTCAAGAAAACTCACACACATACTTTTACTTTCCAAAAAAAATACTAGTTTTGTTTTGGTTAGTTGCCTTAGGTACATGTTTTGATCGATATACATGTCTCAAAATATTTCATATTTTTACATCTAGTTTAAAACATGTATTTCATCCTCTATAGCATGTTACTTAAACTTTAAACCATTTCAAAATATTTTAAAAATTATTCAAAGTTCAAAAATTCTTTACTTATAAATACTATTACAGGCCTAACGGTCGACCGGATTTATTTCAGGCCAGACCGGTTGACCGTCGGTCGACCTGGCCTTGTGGCCTTGGGCGTGCACGTCTGCCGGTCGACCAGGCCAGTCGACCAACTGGTCGACCGACTGCAAGACCCTTAGTCTCAGGTTTTGTCGGTCGACCGGCCCGGTCGACCGATATTTCAAAATTTTATTTTTGTTTAGCCTGCGGTCGACCGATCGGTCGACCGAAGCCAACGGCTCTTTTGCCATGTGTCTTGCCGGTCGACCGCCCGGTCGACCGCCAGCCGCCAAAGAGCCCCAACGGCTATTTTCTTGGAATCTGTTTTCTGTTTTGATTTTGATGTATCTTTCTGCTATCTCTGATTTTCTTGTGGCTATAATCTGACCTATTGACCTAGATTAAATGATGAAATGCATTTAGCAAATCCCTATGAATAGATGTCATTGGTCCTTTGTTGAAGACAAGAAAAATTCCCATTGTTTTTAAGTTTCAAAAGAAAAGAAAAGTTTTCTTGCTTTCATTCTCAAAAGTGCTTTCTTTGGTTAAAGTTTTCAGTTGGTTTACAAGCTATTTTACTCCTTTACAACTGAAATTTTTCTCACTTCACTTCTTGAGCCAAAAATCATCTCCACTCTATAAGAGGTTTAAGAGAGAGTTTGTGGTCTTTTGATCACCAAGTGACTTGTATTTCCTTGTGTTGAGATCCCTCTTGTGTAGAGGTTGGATTGGTGGGAGTTGGATACTCCGGTCTTGTGTAGAAAAATTGTAATCCCCTTGGGTGTAAAGGTTCTGGTGTGAAAATTCTCTTTGTGTATTTAGTGGAAATCCTTCACGGTGGTGGAGGCGGGGACGTAGAGCAGTGGCTCGAACCTCATAACAAATTACTTATTTTTGCGATTGGTTTCCTTATTATTTTTCATTGCTTTACATTCCTAACTTGTGATATTGCTTGTTTGCTCTTCATCATTTCAATCATTTTATTGACTTGCATTTTTTGGTCTTTACTCATCTCAACAAGAAAGCAATTACGCGCCTCAACTCATAATCTAGAGAAATCAAAGAGGAGAAGTTCTAGAGCCCTTCACGGGGAATTCGGCTTCAATTTCTTATTTTGAGTGACAGCTTGCATCATTTATACTTAGTTGTTTAAAACGATCATTAGATTAGCATTAACACCTATTCACCCCCCTCTAGGTGTTTTTCAGTACATATAAATGATCTTTATTAAGAATTTTGTTCCATCTAATTTTCAAATTTCACAAATAATTTCGGAGTCAATTTTATCAACACCCTTGTCCCAAAATGGAGTATGAAAAGATAGAATGATTGATTTGGACTTAGGAAGTACGGGAACTAATACCGACTCAGAAAAGTGACTTAAGTCAAGTAAAAGTTCAGGAGTTGAGATTGGTTCAGGAAGTGGGTCCAAATCAATAAGTTGAAACTCAAGTCCACATTCATTTCCCAACAACGGAATGTAACTTAACATTGGTAATTCAAGTTCAAGAATGACTGGTGTATGAATCAAAACTTACTCTAAAATGTTACTCAAGTTGGATAACAAAACAGGAGTCAATATTGATTCAGGAATTTGAACTGAATCATAAATTTGAGAATCTAGGTCACATTTCTCATTGAGTTCAATTTCATAAAAATGAGAACTTACCAATTTGTCAATGGGACTTTCAAAAGTATGAAATTGTTTAATATGATGATCATAAAAGATTGGCGATTCATTTCATGATGAATTGGCACAGGATCCATTGTTGACTCAGAAAAAGATTGAAATTAGGTGAAAACACGAAGGTCATTATTGAATCAGGAAGTAGAATTGAATTACCAAGTTGAGGTTCAGGATCATATTTATTCTCAAGTTCAATTTTAGGAAAGGGATAACTTGCCAAAATGTCAATGTGGTTTTCAAAATTTAGAATTTGGGCAAGTTCAAATGGGTGTGTTGAAATGGAATCTTATTTTCCAAACAACATGATTCTTCGGCTCTAACAGAATGGTTAGTGACATCAGAAATGATCAAATGGTGAGAATAAAAAGTTTGGACCATTATATCTATATCATGATTACGAGCGATTTGAGCCTGAGTCATGCCTTCAAGCAGCTTTTCGTAGTCGATTGGCTCATCGTTTTGTTGCGATAGGACTTGAAAAGATGAAGGTTTGTTTTGAAATTTGTGGTGAAATTGTGAGTCCATCTAATTTTGTAATTGTTGCTTAGACTCACGCATACTCATTTTCAAGATTGATGGTTTTCTATTTTTGAACTGGTAGAACTGAGTATGAATCTTGGAATTATTATAGACAAGGTGGATAAGGAGGACAAGTTGGTTGAAAGTTGGACTCGGGGGAGGTGAATCCCCATTGACTCTATGAAGAGTTGAAATTATTTTAAAATTATGGTCATAAGATTAGGGGCATGGGTTATATTGATTCGGATAAGACCAATCTGGCACACTAGGTTGTTTAAAGTTATGATATGCCGGGTTGGTAATATCCGAAAAAGAGGTCGGGGTGTAATATGGATTACCATTAAAATTGAAAAAATTATTATTATTAGCCATACCACATAAGAAATGTCAAACAAAAGCAAAGAAAAAAAATAAATAAGCAAACAAATAAAAAAAAAAAATCTAACCTAAGATAGGATAAACCTTAGACCTAAATGATTCCTAACTGGTTAGACTGTCCACGGGGGGTATATTGCTGAATCTGACCACAAGTTAATCAGCCAGGTAGGGGCAACATTAGTGGGAGGTATCGATGCTTAAAGTATCGAGCTTAATTATGCCAAACCACCATCCTTCAGAGTTTCGCCCCTCAATCCCCAACTTCAGACACCGATTTGGCAAGAGTCAAATTCAAATCAACTTTCCCTTAGGTCAGTCTCCGATTTGAGTCCAAGATGTCCCTAGGTTCAACATCTACTCAGTTTTAATTAGGCTTGGGTTAGCAAGTGAGGAGATTATTTGTGGGCTAAGGGAGGGTAATGACTTTCCCACCATATCTTATTTATAAGACAAGCTCTTAAATCAATTTAGTGCAGTGTACAAGTATATAGAAAAAAGTAACACTCAAGCAATATTTCATACAAGAATGAACCTTATACTAAATGCTATGCATACATACGTTGACTCCTGCACTCTTCAACAATAAATAGAAAATGTAACGAAATAGATGTTGGCCCAGAGGCCCTTCACTCTAATTTTGATGATGATTAACTCATGCAGTTATAATTTACTAATAATCTTGTGATATTTAGTTTCAGATATTTGATCAAGATATTAGTAAGTGATTAGCTTCAACAAAGGTGTTTTGGAGCTATCATATGTTGATTCAAGAGCTTGAGCGTCAAGATCGCATCTAGTACTCGGTTGGAGTCAAGCTCGCTGGATCGCGTTTTGATCGAGTCGGTTTAGAGACAAGAAGACTTCGGTATTGTGTTTAGTTTAGTTTGTTTAGATCATTATAAAGATTAAATAGTGTTGATATGCTTAAGTACATACACAAAAGTTTCAATTTGTTTGGTTTTCGGTTTAATCGGTTTTGATTTTTTATATATATAGTTTTCATGAATAGATAGAATCAAAACAAGTTTACATGGTTTAATGTATATTAGATTTGATCTATATACATCTATGCTTCAACTATTTAGAAAAACTTACTTTGATAGTCTATTTCATGAGTTGGAGTTTTGTATTTAAACAAAACTTATTTTTGGATTTCATGTCAAAGACATAGATATAAATCTTTATATGTATATAGGATTCTATCCATATACAATATGCTTCAAAGTTGTTTCAATATCATGTTTTTGTATTTACATGTGTTTTGGAGAAAACGGTTTTCCCTTTCAAAAATTCAAAGTTTGGAAAATACGATTTTTGTTTCAAAGGCAAGTTTTCATATCACAAAAATGGTTCAAATAGTTTGTAATATGTATTGAATTTTTATCACACATGTTTATATTTCAAAGATCTAATAAGAACTTATTTTTTTGAAATTTATGTGATTTATTTAATAATAAAAGCCAAGTTTTTAAATCCCTAATTTGCTGGACTGGTCTTCTGTCGGTTGACCGCTGCAGAAGTCGGTCGATGACCGACATGCACAAGCGTGCACGCAGCCTGGGCTGGTGGGCTGGTCGACCGGGCGGTCGACCATCCAGAGAGTTCTGCTCTCTGGAAATAGCCCCGGTCGACCGGCAGAGAGCTCTGATCTCTGTATCCAGCTCCGATCAACCAGGCGGTCGATCGGACAGAGAGCTGTTACTCTTTGTTTTCAGGCCCAGTTGACCAGGCGGTCGACCAGTGGCACAACGGTCATAAAAATTACCGTTGGCCGGTCGATCGGAAGGTCATTTCTGACCTTTGCTGCTGCCAATGGGCAGAATTTGTTTGGGGCTATAAATACCCCACATTTGAGCTGGTTTTAGACAACAATTTTAAGAGCAAATTTTCTCATCTTTAGAAGTATTTTAGCTACAATTTTTAAAAAAGTTTTTGGGTTTAAAAGATCAATCTTTATTTATTTTAAAGTGTTAGAATTTCAAAGAAAATAGAGTCTTTTGGGAATTTTTTTTGATCTAAATTTCTATATCTATTTGGAGATTTTTCCAAGCATTTTTCTTTGTTCCAAAGACTTTATTTTGTCACACTTGAGCTTATCTATCTATCCTATCTATTAGGATCTATTTTGTGGGAAAATTGATTTGTGGTTGTTGATACCACCTAGAGTTGTAAACCTTCCCTAATTTGTGATATCCCTCTAGTGAGAGGTGATTATGTTGATATCCCTCTAGTGAGAGGTGATTGTGGAGGTTGTGCCTTATCCCTCAAGTGTGAGGTGATTGTTGTTTGGCCTTGAGCCTTATCCCTCTAGTGAGAGGTTGATCTTGTTTGGCTAAGTGCCTATCTCTCTAAGTGTAGAGGTGATTTGTGTTGTGCCTTGCCTCTTGTGTAGAGGTTTTATTGTTGAGAGAGGAGTTGTGTACTCCAAAGTTGTATTACCAAAATTCTCAGTGGAGGTTCCCTGTGTGGTAAGTCCTGTGTGGACGATATAGTGAAAATCCTTCTGTGTGAAGACGGGGACGTAGAGCTGGGTGCTCAAACTTCGAAACATATCTTTGTGTTTACGTTTGATCCACTATCTCTAACTCTTTCTCTTATATTGTGCATTGCATCATATTGATCATATCTTATATATATGCTTGGGTTTGATTTTGTGCCATACTTGTATTAAACCAAGAGAGCTTTACATAGCACCTCAACTCTTATTTAGAGGAATTTAGAGGAGTTAGTCCAGAGCCCTTCACCGGGAATTCGGCTACACTCTTTGGTTACACTAAGTGTGTTGCAATTAGTTTTTAATTCTGCATTATTTATCATTAGATTAGCCTTACACCTATTCACCCCCCTCTAGGTGTACTTTCAATTGGTATCAGAGCCTATGCTCCTGATATTAGGTTTAACCACCAATGAGTAAGATCTTGGTTGCTAATCTATAGTTGCATTTGCACACATATTGTTTACACTCATAGATTTTATGACCCCTCCTATGTTTGATGTTTCTAACATCGATGTATGGAAGATTAAGATGAGTATGTATCTCAAGACCATAGGTTTGCATGTTCACCTTGCCGCTACTACCAAGATATCTTAACTTGGTAATAGCAAGCATAAAAAGGCTAATGCACAAGCCCTAAAGGCACTTAGAAAATCACTTAGCAAAGAATATTTAAATATAATTTCTCATTATAACCCCGCCTTTGCAGTGTGGAACATATTGACATCTCCCAAGCTATAAATGCCAATCAATGAGGAGGAGAAATCTATTGGAGAAGAGTCCGACCAACATTGCTTCATGGTCCAAGGGAATGACTCCCTTGAGGTATATTCGGATACTCAACTAGATGATAGTTCTAATTCTTCTTGTAATGAGTGTATGGATGCACATACTATAAATAATGAACTAGTTATAGGTAGTGAAAAATTGTTAGAAAGACATAATCTCTTAAAAAAGAAGTTTTGCACTAAAAGAAGAAAATAAAAATTTGTCTTCTAAACTTGATGTTGTTTTGTAAGAGAGGGATGAGATTTCAAATGAAAGGGACTCTTTAAAATCCCAACTTGAACTTCCCTAAAAGAAAATGAAATTTTAAAAATAAAAATGATAGTGAAAATGTTTTGAAGAAAAATAAGGTTCTATCTTCAAAACTTGAATTTGTGTTAAAAGAAAATGAATCTTTGAAAAATAAATTATTTCTATTTCAAAAGAATTAGATTTAATTTCTAACAAAAATAAATCATTGAAAAATGATTTTGATTCTCACGTTTGCCATGCTAGTGTAGCTTCACCATCTAGTGTTACTATAGCATGCTCCACCTCTTCTTCCATGATTGAAAATGATATTTGTAATTTAAAGAAGAGTGTTGATTGTTTGGGCTCCACTTTGAGCCAATGTGCCATGAACCATACTCGGTTGGAATCCATGTTTCGCAAGAAACAAGTTCCTCCTATGCATGCACACAAATCATGACATACACATGCTCCTCACGTTCATACACATTACACAATGAATGCTTAATTGTATACTTGTACACATTGTGGACGTAAGGGCCACGTTGCAAAATTTTGCTTTGATAGAATTAATGATTCAAATTTTGTGAATAGATTTGTTTGGGTTAGGAAAGGTGCTAACCCCATGGACCCAAAAGAGTAATGGTACCAAAAGCTACTCCTACTTTATTTGATGTAGGTGTGGGCTCTCACATGACGTGAGAGATGTTGATGCCTTAAGGTGAATGCGTTCCGAGCTAAACGATGACTATTTTGGATGCATCACTTTCAAGGGGAGTTTGGTGGGAGGACCACCTTGGTTTGGAGCCTAGAGATTTATCCTTATAATTTTGGTAACGATCTCTAACTCCCATTTAGTTTACATGCTTCATACTATTGATTTTTAGCATGTTTTGATTACTATGTTAAATGCCATGAAAATTAGACTTGTGACATACATGTATGGTAATTGAGATACACCCATGTTCATATGGATCCATATTTTGTGTTCTCACTTTAGTTTAGCTATCGTGTATATCATAACTCTAAACATGTGCATTCATATAATGATCATATTAGTTTATGTTTTGTTTTTATGCTTCATGATTTGATTACATGTTTAGATGTAACTTTCACTAAAACTTGTGTATATACTCGCACAACTATTGAGCCACAAATAGATTATTATATGTTTGTACTTGATTGCTCATTTGTACCTATTAGATGTACTAGTGATTAATGCATTTCGACTTGTATTCCCTTATTTGGACATGTTTTATGACAATATATTTTAACTTCATATATATGTCAATTTTGCCAAAACTTTAAGATATACATGTATAACCTTGAGTCATTTGTGTTTTATATAAAATTCTTTGTGGACTCATTTATGTTTGGATATGTATGTATACTTCTAGTTTAGACAAAACATACATATTCCTTGAAGTTGGTATTATTTTAATGAAAATTAATTTTGATGATTTTCATGTTTATAAAGGAATTTCATATTGAACCTTAATGCCACATTCCATGATTTTGTTGATTACATGACTTTGTACACTCACGTTATTTGATGTTTACTCATGATTTTTGTTTTCATGAGCTTTCTATGTGCTATATAAACTTTATGTGTTGATGATTATGTAATTTTCATATTTTCATAGATATATTCTTGTTTTATTCCTTACTTGATGGATTTCGTACTAGTTTTCAAATTTATCATAAAACTAGTGCGTATTTCTTTATTTTGAAAGAGTTTTCAATTATGTTAAAATTATTTTCAAACTTATTTTTAAAACCCTTCCATCGAAGGGTGGTTGGATGGGCGACCATGTCTTGTATGCTCAAATTGAAAATCATTTTAACTTGTGCATGATAAGATGGTATTTATGAGTTATACACTTGATTCTCATTGTGTTTTCAATTGGTATCACAATTGATATTTATTTTATATACTCATATCGGTTTCTATATATGTATGCTTCAACTTCAAATAGTATCAATTTCTATTGGTATTTACTCTTTCATACATATATATGTGATTTGATTGTGCTTACTACATCTTTATATCTTAGAGCACAAATTTTGTTATGCTATGCTTGATTTAGTCCTTAATGACAATTATTTTTTGACAGGTATCTTATACAAGCTTATGCATCGTTTTCATTAGTATTTCATAAAGGAGAAGAAAATTCATGTTTTTACCTTTCAATCGGTTTTGTTTACAATTGGTATCTTACTCCCACTCTTTATGTTAAAAAATAATATTTGTAAATTGATATCTTAGTTTTCAATTGGTTTCCTTCGCTCCTAATGAAAATTATTTTCATTTGGTATATGTTTCATTTTCAATATTGGTATCAAGAATCTTAAATTGATATTATTCTCAATTTGGTATCTTTATTGCAAAATGATTTTAGTGTTTAACCAAAAAGGATTGGTTTATATTTTTTAATTGGTATCATACTTCATTTTATATTGGTATATTTATTGAAGTGAATTGTGTTTACCTAAAATGAAAGTCAAAACCAAATTTACTAAATTGGTTTTGATATTGAAATTGAAAAATGTCTTATTTTCATTTGGTATCAATACTTACAATATATATATTCTTACAATTGGTATCAAAAGTGTAAAATATTTTCAATTGGTACTAATTTTACAATTGGTATCAAGATTTACAATATATATATATGTTTCTATTAGTATCAAAAACACACAATGTTTCAGTTTCTTTTGATATCATAATTTGGTATCAAAATGTTTTGATATTTATTGCTTATATGCAAGGGAAGCTTAACATCTTCTATATATATATATATATATATATATATATATATATATATATATATATATATATTCATGTTGAGTGTATCTCATATTGAGGAGCTTGACCACTCTTCTTTATGTCTTATACGTGTGTAGAGGGAGCTTCACATCTTCTTTTATATATTGTATATTATGTTTTATGTGGTTAGGGTTTAATCATCTCTTTTCGTATAAATGCATATATGCAGGGGGAGTTAACTTCACGTCTCTCCTCTTCATGAATGTATATAGCATTTACACCTTTATTGTTTTGATTTATGCAAAAAGGAAGAAAAATATTATTTACACCCTTTAGTTTTTGTAGCCCTTTGTTGATGAATTGACAAATAGGGGAGAGAAATATGGAGTTTTATATATGCATGTCTGTTTAATTTGTTATCTTTTACCATTGGTATCAAGAGCATCTTTTGTTGGTTTTAAGAGCAGCATTTTTTTAAGGACATTTTTTTTAAATTGGTATCAAGAATATGTTTATTTCATTAGTATCAAATATCATGTTTATGCATATTTATGTTGAGCATTCATTACATATCTTTATGTTTATTGCTATGCATGAGTTAAGGGGAGCTTCTATGAAGCTTAACTTTAATCTATGCATATATTACTCTATGAGTTTTGTCATCATCAAAAAGGGGGAGATTGTTGGCCCAGAGGCCCTTCACTCTAGTCTTGATGATAATTAACTCATGTAGTTATAGTTTACTAATAATCTTGTGATATTTAGTTTTAGATATTTGATCAAGATATTAGTAAGTGATTAGCTTCAACAAAGGCGTTTTGGAGCTATCATATGTTGATTCAAGAGCTCAAGCGTCATGATCGCATCTAGTACTCGGGTTGGAGTCAAGCTCGTTGGATCGCGTTTTGATCGAGTCGGCTTGGAGACATGAAGACTTCGGTACTGTGTTTAGTTTAGTTTGTTTAGATCATTGTAAAGATTAGATAGTGTTGATATGCTCAAGTACACACACAAGTTTCAATTTGTTTGGTTTTCAGTTTAACCGGTTTTGATTTTTCATATATATGGTTTTCATGAATAGATAGAATCAAAACAAGTTTACATGGTTTAATGTATATTAGATTTGATCTATATACATCTATGCTTCATCTATTTAGAAAACTTACTTTGATGGTCTATTTCATGAGTTGGAGTTTTGTATTTAAACAAAACTTATTTTTGGATTTCATCTCAAAAACATAGATATAAATATTTATATGTATATAGGATTTTATCCATATACAATATGCTTCAAAGTTGTTTCAATATCATGTTTTTATATTTACATGTGTTTTGGAGAAAACGGTTTTCCCTTTCAAAAATCCAAAGTTTGAAAATAGATTTTTGTTTCAAAGGCAAATTTTCATATCACAAAAATGGTTCAAACAGTTTGTAATATGTGTTGAATTTTTTTCACACATGTTTGTATTTCAAAGATCGAATAAGAACTTATTTTTGTGAAATTTATGTGATTTTATGAGATTTATTTGATAATAAAAAGTCAAGTTTTTAAATCCCTAATTTGCTTGACTCGTCTACTGCCGGTCGACCGGACGGTCGACCGCTACAGAAATCGGTTGACTAGTCCGGTCGACCGACGTGCACAAGTGTGCACGCCGCCTGGGCTGGAGGGCCGGTCGACTAGGCGGTCGACCGTTCAAAGAGTTCTGCTCTATGGAAATAGCCCCGGTCGACCGGCCGGTCGACCGGCAGAGAGCTCTGCTCTCTGAATCCAGTTCCGGTCGACCGGGTGGTCGACCGGACAGAGAGTCGTTACTCTCTGTTTTCAGGCCCGGTCGACCGGGCGGTCGACCGGTGGCACAACGGTCATAGAAATGACCGTTGGCCGGCCGACCGGCCAGTCGACCGGAAGGTCATTTCTGACCTTTGTTGCTGTCAACGGGCAGAATTTGTTTGGGCTATAAATACTCCACATTTGAGCTGGTTTTAGACAACAATTTTAAGAGCAAATTTTCTCATCCTTAGAAGTGTTTTAGCTACAAGTTTTAAAAGAGTTTTTGGTTTTAAAAGATCAATCTTTATTTGTTTTTAAAGTGTTGAAATTTTAAAGAAAATAGAGTCTTTTGAGAATTATTTTTTGATCAAAATTTCTATGTCTATTTGGAGATTTTCTCAAGCATTTTTCTTTGTTCCAAACACTTTATTTTCTCGCACTTGTGCTTATCTATCTGTCTTATCAATTAGGATCTATTTTGTGGGAAAATTGGTTTGTGGTTATTGATACCACCTAGAGTTGTAAACCTTCCCTAATTTGTGATATCCCTCTAGTGAGAGGTGATTATGTTAATATCCTTCTAGTGAGAGGTGATTGTGGAGGTTGTGCCTTATCCCTCAAGTGTGAGGTGATTGTTGTTTGGCCTTGAGCCTTATCCCTCTAGTGAGAGGTTAATCTTGTTTGGCTAAGTGCCTATCCCTCTAAGTGTAGAGGTGATTTGTGTTGTGCCTTGCCTCTTGTGTAGAGGTTGTATTGTTCAGAGAGGAGTTGTGTACTCCAAAGTTGTATTACCTAAATTCTCAGTGGAGGTTCCCTGTGTGGTAAGTTCTGTGTGGACGATATAGTGAAAATCCTTCTGTGTGAAGGCGGGGACGTAGAGCTGGGTGGTTGAACCTCGAAACATATCTTTGTGTTTACGTTTGATTCACTATCTCTAACTCTCTCTCTTATATTGTGCATTGCATCATATTGATCATATCTTATATATATGCTTGGGTTTGATTGTGTGCCATACTTGTGTTAAACCAAGAGAGTTTTTCATAGCACCTCAACTCTTATTTAGAGGAATTTAGAGGAGTTAGTCCAGAGTGCTTCACCGGAATTCGGCTCTACTCTTTGGTTACACTAAGTGTGTTGCAATTAGTTTTTAATTCCGCATTATTTGGCACTAAGTGCCTTACACCTATTCACCCCCCCTCTAGTGTACTTTCAATAGACACGTGCCTAAATGCAAAGTCTAAATGATTTTTAACATTTACAATCAATCTTTTACTGTTGTTGAAATGTATGCACAATGAGTGAAACAAGGAAATAAATAACTACCGATATTAAACTTTAAAATTCAGCCACCCTGCAGAAAATACAGGTAGTAGTTCACTCAGATTGCCGCAGAAATGTAGCAAATCTGAGGGCTTCTGGGCTCTGCTTTCTTGAGCAGAGTCCAGGGCCACTTATATGTCCACTGCAGCAAAAATTTCTTATTGTCAAACCTGTACACCAAGAACAAAGAAGAAAGTTAGCCAAAATATAAATCTAAAAAGAGAATAACTTACCGCCCCTCCTCGGTAACGGCACCAAAATTTAATTAAGTTTTTACCTGAACACAAAAATACAGAATTTCGGAACTTTTAAAACAGTAATGCAAGGTGCTTAATTCTACCGCTATAGCAAGTGGTTATGCAGGTCGTGATCCACAAGGAGGGACTAGCGATGGAAGCTTTCTAGCAAGTTCTCTTTTAGTTACAAAGAATGGTTAAAGATCTTCTTTTAGTTCTTTAAAAGAAAAGAGAAAAATGGAGTTACAGTTAAGTGAGGAAGAAGGTGGCAGATTGAGAAGGTGGAGAAAATAGAAATGGATATATACAATGAAATTAAAAAAGAGTGATAAAAAGTTGGTGATTAGTCACATATATTGCATATACATTGTCACCTTACCATACTTTTTAGCTAATAAATCCTATTAATAAGTCTTTAACTTCTTCTTTGTTTAATGTAGGCCCAATTGCTAAAAGAAAGGAATGAGAAACAAGCCCAAAAGCCCACCAAATTCTGATTTAATTCAGAATAAATTCAAAATCAAGGAATCAGGGCAAAATCTTGGCATATCAGAGAGGTTGAAAACCGGTTGAGAAGAATCCTCTCTGAATCAAGCGGTTGAAGCGAACAATCAAAGGCTGTTTCGTCAAATCCTGAAGCTGCAATGAGAAAACCAGCAGAAGATATGGACAAATCACCAAACCAGAGCATTCCACCAATTGGGTGTGGCCACATGGCCACACCAGGGCCGCAGAAATGCGGCGGCATTAGTATGTCAGTTGGGGGAGCGTTTGCTCCCCCAATCTTCCCGGGATCTCCGCCCTCTGGGTTTTCCCTATAAATACCAGTTTCAACAGAGGAAAAAGGAGCGAAGACTAGGATTAGAATTTTTTTTATACTTTAAGGTTTAGGCTCTTTGTTAGGTAGTACAAAAGTTGTATTTTTGTTTTGCAATTTGTAGTTCAGCACAAATACTTGTGAGAGAGAGGAATTGAGTGCTTGTACTTGAAGATTGAAGTGACATCAATACAAGAATCGAGCTACTTTTTCTTCCACTCATTTACGGTATGTCTTCCGTTATTTACTTGCACTTTTATTTGTCTTCTATGAGTAGATAGATCGGTTTTCTGGGCTCACTGTTGTACCTCTCTCCAATTCTTCTTCTCTTCTGATTTTAATGAAAAATACCCAATGAATCATTTGCATGCCTAACTTAAAGCCTTTCTTCTTGAAAGTGTTCTTGAAGGCACATGAGGATGGGTTTGAATTTTTAAACTCTTACTTCTTTTAAGAACGTTTCTTGAACTATTTTTATTTCATACTTGCTTCTTCGCGCTTGATAATTTAACATTCGATTCAAAACGATTTCTTAAGAAAAGAGTGAACTCTTCCAACCATCTTATGTGCTTTACTTCAACTTTCTAAAATCAACTTTAAGTTTTGCCTATGATCAAGTTGAGGCACTTAGGATTTCAATAGGAGAATAAACTGTTGAGTAGTGAGATAGTGAGCCTAGATTTTCTTCCTTATTATAATCAACAAACAATTTTTGAACTTTTTAAATCACCTTCTCCAAAGCCTTCTCTAAAGTTGCAATTTCTCTTTTAATCATCTCCTTCTTTCCATTCTCTTTTCAATTAAAAAACGAGCACAATTCTTTGTTATTAAACGAATCACCGAAAAGCTTTCATTGCATTCCTCCTCGTGGACACGACCCGTTAGCCACAAGCTACACGTAAATTCTTAACTCTTTGATTGTTCTTTCATTTTAGCAATCAGTTGGTGTTGGTGATCTAAACTAAAATTAAAAGAAAAGAAAGTTAAAAATTACTTAACTCCTTTGGCCCAATACTTACCTTGAATCTGTAGCAATGATGTTACCTTGAATCTGTAGCAATGATGTTACCTTGAAGTAGAGGCGATCAGTGCATAGCCCATAAGAGTTGATTCTCGTCTCTTCCACATTATATCAGTAAGACGATACAAGTATAAAATGATATAGAATGAGACTAAAAATCCATCATCATGAGCTATCGGTAGCACTCACAAGGCAAGGCTCTTTCGATGCTATAAGACTCACTTGGATAGCAATTGATACCAAAACAAGAAAAGTAGAAAGGAGGAAGAAGAACACAAAAACAAAGAAGAACTTATAAATGCAACTATAGATTCAATCTTGTAACAATAAGAGAAAAGAAGAACAACTTACACTGGTGTCACTCTCAGTACAAGCATCACTCTAGTTTTCCTATGAAACTCTGATCTCCTTAAATTACATAAATAAAACTAAAAATTTACATAAAAGAAAATAAAAAGCTGCACTAAAAAGAAGAAAAAGCTGGCCTAAATCTATCTTTGCATGATCGTCCCCTGTGGTCTCTGAATAACCCAGTATTTATAGGCAAAACCCAACAGACGAGAGCGTACAAAGATAGGGAGCAAACACTCCCCCAACTGAATCCAACAAGTCGCGAAAATGCGGCTTTGGTCGCGTTTTCACGGCCAAGGTGTGGCCAGGTGGCCACACCCAGGGGGGAGCTGCCTGGTTTCCTGATATGATGTTATCTCCTTCTAGATTTGCAGTTTTTGCTCCTGGATTTGACGAAACGGCCTTTGATCTCTAGCTTTAACCAGTTGATTTGGGAAGATTTGTTCTAACTGGTTTTCAACCGATCTGATTTGCCCTGATATGCCCTGATTTTCTAATTTTGAATTATTTCTGGATTAAATTAGAATTTTGATGGGCTTTTGGGCTCGTTTCTCTTTCTTTTCCTTTAGCAATGGGCATGCATATAAATTAGACAATAATTAAGATTAAAAGAAGAGTTTATTATATAATAAGTATGAGAATGTGACAATGTATGTGTAATATATGTGACCGATCAATATCGGTAAGTGCTCACCCTATTTTGTTAGTTCATATGAGTGTTTACCAATATCATTGTATGTGTAGAGGATTATTACTTTGATTTAGGTTAGTTATCGTACACCTTAGAATGTGGCTTGGATTGATCTTAAGATTGTCCTGATTCATATTTGTAAATTTATTTGAGGTATTATCAGACATTTATTTGATGATATTTCAGACGGGAATTCATTTGGACAATGAGGATGGATTAAATAAGTTGTTTTAGATTGATTTCTCTTAATACTTTGATTTATATATGAATTTAGAGTTCAACTTGGGACTTACATGGGATCTTGGTTCGTACTTAGATGAGAGCAATAATAGTTGGATTCTAATCATATAGGAGAATGTCTTACCTTGATTTTGATCTATCACATAATACTGATTTTAGATTATTAGTTGCAAGTATTTTATTTGATATATTCACTGATAAATTATCTGAGTAATAATGTTTATTGATATTGAGGCTTGAGTACAGAGACTTTTTAGATTTCATGTTGCTTGATGATGTCTCACTCCTTAGTTATTATCTTGATTGGGATTGAAACTTTTAGTGATGTAACTTAAACTATAATTAAATTTTGATCTTAGATTTGACTGGCTCATGATGGTAGTTATACGAGTTGATATCTGAGTAACATTATCAGTAGATTTGATTATTCTTATTGATTGTAAAACTGTGAGGAATTGGTTAGAAATTGATGATTGATTAATTTGGAGATTCTTTATCAAAAGAACGAGATATTGGACTTGAATTTGTTAGTAAATTCGATTGAGTTGGAGTTGACCATAAGCTGAGGAGTAGTCATAGATTGGTTTGATCTGACCTGGTGGCATGTTTATACATAATTGATTAGTTACTTAGATTTCTGAATTTTGTGTTTGAACTTAATGGAAGAGTGTATGATGGTCTTAATTAAGATTGGATGGTGATGATTGGTTGGATATAAATGAGTATGTATTTTATATATTAGGACTTGAATATATCGATGACTTTGAGGATCTGAGTTGATTAAATATCTTGCCCGGATTATTCTATTCATACTAGCAGGTCATTACTTATTCCGGATATCATGATTTACCTGAAGAATTTGACTGATAATACATGACATTTACCTGATAATTATAATGTCCATGTTACCATAATTGCTGAAAAAATATTGTATATGGTAACAATACTCTCATGTTATACTTACATGTCCTGTTATACCAATATCCTGTTCACTGACATTATATATATATATATATATATATATATATATATAATATATATATATATATATATATATATCCTCTTATACCGGTATCCTGATTAAACATGTTGATGTCGTTACCCACCGAGTTATCCAAGTGGTTTAGGTAACATATACATTAAATAATCTTGATAATCTAAATAACCTGATATTAAACAACTTATACTAGGATTGGGGGAATTGATAGAGGAGACAACGTCTGTATTTTAGGTGGATCTAGGATATAGGTTACGCAGAGAGGGTTCCACTACAGGGTTCCTGTGGGGTGACTTGCACCCCATGCTATTCTTGTTCTTATTATACATGTTCCTAACTACCAAGCGGTAGGGCCTGATTCAGTGTCAGGAGTCTGGGCCGTGCTCCCGGGTATGTACAGGACCCACCTACAGCATGGACAATGTCTCCAACCGATCAGTTTTAATAACTTAGGACCCTGATTGACATGTGTAATAGGCGTAGTATGGGATGCGTCTATTACAGGTGGCAATTGGTATTCGCTGACATAATAATAATAAACTGTTCATAATGTACTGTAATTGATTGTATTTGCCTGAGACATATATGTATTTGGACACCCGACGTTACACTAACCTGATTGGACATCTGACTCTATTACTGACTGACTCTACCTGCATGATATATAGATTGTGATAGATAGATGATTGAATACCTGACTGGATACATACTCTACTATGTGCTATCCACGTTACTGTTTATTTACTTATTCATGTCGTTTCTTATTCCATTTTATATTATTATTATATGTTCATATTTATATGCATGTGCATCTTTTCAGTTTATTCATATACATTCACTAAGAGTTCTGACTCTCTTGATTTGCATATCCAGATCTGTAGCTATTTATTACTGATTAAGTATTTAGAGAGAATTACATACGTTATGAGGAGCTGGAGTCCCTCTCTTCTTGATTATCGGTATTCCTGCTATTTTGTTCATGTTATTTTCTGATTCTATCTATATCGCATCCCATTGCCATTTCTTTCTTTTATTCATCTGCTATCATTATGCTAGATATTTATATGTCATATTGCCGTGATATTGATTTATCATAGTAGATTTTATAACCAATTCAGGTTACTTTAGGCTTAGAACATGTGTGTGGGGTATTCTTCTCGCGTACATACGTCGCCGACCTTTGTTGCGACTCCATTTTTACGTATTTTGGGAAATGGGGCGTGACAGGGTTTTCTTGGTGCTAGAGCCAGGTTCAACAGTAAAAGAGAACCTAGATCTTACCGGTAACTTGAAACAAATTATATTTACACTTGATATACATATACTATCTATACAATGATATTGACTCTATTTGGAATTGATCGTTCTCTCTCTTTGGAATCCATCTCTTGATATTTGATATCCATGATTTTAACTCTTCTTTTAGAGTAATCTTGGTTCCATTTTGATTTTTATTCTTCTTTCCAATCTATTTCCCTGATTTTGCCTCCTGAGTTTGACCACTCATGTTAAAGCCGGTAGCAGAAGTCAGAGGACGCAGCGAAAGCGTGGTGAAGTCTTGATGCAATGAGAAGTGATGTGGAAGCTTCATCATCTTCCTAATTTCATTTTTATCATTTTCGTACTTCATTGAAATTTCGAGGACGAAATTTTTATCAGGTGGGTAAAATGTAATATCCTGGTCTAAAATACTGTATTTTTATTTTTTAAAGTATTTATTTTATTTTACTGATTATTTTATTATTATTTATTAACTTGATTTATAATACAAATTACTTTAAGATAGTAAATGGTATTTTGGTCTTATATTTATATTTAGCATTATTAAGTATTATCATTTTAATTACAAGTTAATATTTTTCGCATTACTATGTTATATTATTATTATTGTAGTTGCTATTATTGTTAATATTGATATTGTTATTATTCTTATTCTTATTGCATTGTTTTAGTCATTATTATTAATGGTAGTATTTTTACCAAATATTATTAGATAATATTTTTAATGTTGATAATTTTATTATTATTACTACTAATATCTTTTTTGATTATTAGTATTTATTATTATTAGTATTTATTATTATTGTTGTTATTATTATTCATATCTTTTTCTTTTCTTACCCATAACCCATTACCATTGAGATCCTTATCCATTAACCCAAACCCAATTCTAATCCTAATTCATATCCTATCTTATCAAATTTTTTCATAAATCTCAACTAATCCTTATCTAAATCCTAACCACTAAATCAAGCAATTTAAACCCATTGAAATTCTGATTTTTAAATTCTTAATAACTTATAAAAACACTAAACTTCTTCTCTTTTTCTAGCTCAAAAGAAAATCATGCCCCACTCTCCCCACCTCCTCCTTTCTTTTCTCCTCAAGCGGAGCATGTACAAAAAGGATCTTAAAGTGCAGAGAATGAGGAATATGATGGGGAAGATCAAATCCATGTAAGTAATCTATCTTTTCATAATTTTTAGATATAATTAGTTTATTAAAATCATGTCTATACCATGACTTTATGAATTTTTATACATCAAAAGCTCAATTAAAAATCCAACTATAATATACATGAGAATATACCAACCCACATCTTAATTTACATATTTTTTTCTAAAAGTTTACAGCCAAGTTTTTATTAAAAAAAGGGGTAATTGCCGCTGCTCAGCCTACTGCATAGACTAGGCTGGTTTGTGCAGTCTCAGCTGGCCCAGGCGTGGCTCGGCCTGGCCGGCCTGACGTGTCCCAGGCCAGGCCGCCTGGGCCACACAATGTCCAAAGGCTCTGTTAAAAAAAAGAGAGAAAACAGAGATTTTGGACGAGGCCTGGGCCTGGCCTAGCCAAGCCTGAGCCTAGGCCTGGGCTGGGCCTGGGCCGCTAGGCATGTATAAAAAAAAGAGGGGAAAAAAAAAAAGAAAGAAAGAAGAAGAATTTGCAAATAAAAAAATAATTAGCTAAAAATAAAAAGAAAAAAATTGATAAAATATAAACAATAATCTACAATTCTTTTACTTTGCATATAAAATTTTAGACTAATACCAATATAAATTAATTCAAACCACCCACTTTAAAGTCATTTTTTTTAATGGTAAATTCAGACCCGTTAAGTATTTTAATGGTTTAAAGCCTTTTAAAAATCCAAAAAAAAATTAAAAATTAGTTTAAACTATACCTACTAAATTAATTAGACCCAGAGAACTATATTCCTAACCCTCAAACTAATTAATCAAGATTAAAACCCATTATAACTCCCAAGTATAACATTCTTTTAAAATTTCTAACATTTCTATTGAAATGAACCATGTAAATTTATCGAGGCCTTATGATTTAATGTGCTTTGGACTTGGGATCATGTTCAGATGAGTGTTTCTTTTCTTTGTTTAATTTTATTTAATTTTGTCGTTAGTGTTTCTTTTCTTTGTTTAATTTTATTTAATTTTCTCGTGAGTGTTTCTTTTCTTTGTGTAATTTTATTTAATTTTGTTGTGAATGTTCTTTTTCTCCCTCAGTTATAAAAGAATTTTGTGATAAATAATTTTATTTTGTTATGTAATTATGCAACTAAAATTTTCTGAAATAATTTTTGTGAGTATTATTTTCCTCATTCACCATTATCAGAAATAAATATATGTTACTTTATTTCATGTGACCATCTACTTTATTTTACGTGTATGAGTATCTGTATCATTTTCTTGTGAGTTATATTTTCCTTATTCACCGTTATCAGAAATAAATATATGTTACTTTATTTCATGTGACCATCTACTTTATTTTACGTGTATGAGTATCTGTATCATTTCTTGTGAGTGTCTGACTTATTTTACTAGTGTGATTATAAGTATTCCTTTATGAGATATCGGTAAGTGCTCACCCTATTTATTTAGTTCATATGAGTGTTTATCAATATCATTGTATGCGTAGAGGATTATTACTTTGATTCTAGGTTAGTTGTCATACACCTTAGACTGTGGCTTAGATTGATCTTGAGATTGGC
>JAVJIF010029383.1:0-84064 GCA_038442645.1 Agave tequilana | reverse complement strand
TTGAGAGGCATGGAAGCAGTCTTCTTCATCTTCCTCCTGTGGTTCAGCCAGAATTCGGACCATGAAGACCTCAGTATTAGCTAATACTTCTCTTAAAGCTTCTCTTGTTGACTTTGATAGTCTCAGGAGATCGTAAAGGGTGATCCTAGCTGGGATATTGGCCAGTTGAGCTAAGACATCAAAGCGGTAAGGTGCTAAAATCCTTTTGCTTTGTCCTTCGCGAGGGCCTTGGAATACCGAAGCTCCTTTTGCTTCTCCACGGGTTGCTTCGTGGATTGCTTAGTTGGCTCTGGGGGGGTTTAAACAAATTTGCCCCCATTTTGTTGTATTTCTTCAAGTACGACAGACCAGAGCGGGTCCCTACTATGAGTGGCGCATTCAGTTCTGTCGCAAGGACGAGTGTCTCCTCCTCCGAGTCAGTTAGAGAAGGGACATCTGTTTCTGCTTCCCAGGAGAAAGCATACACCACAGTGTAAGGCGAAGCTTTTGCTTTGCCCCTGGACTTCCTGTTGGTGACAGTAGTCCAGTGTTGACCTTCCACAAGGTCGGGATGAACCCACATTCTCCCTGAGGAGTAGGAATGGGTATGGGACCTTTCTCCTGTTGGTGGTGTGGATCTATATTGAATAGCCTTAGCTCCCCTTTCGAGATGGAAACTACTCCGGCCGACGTTGGAGGCTGTACCCCGAATTGAAGAAATGATGTCATGTTAGCTATCACTTCTTCTGGTCTGGGCGGAGCTTGAGCACCTCCGCATCAATCAAAACTTGGAGGACATCTTTTAAGATGTAACAGCTCTTGGTAGGGTGCCCCAGCATCATGTGGTACAAGCAGCAGTTGGGATTGTCGGTCTTGCTGACCTCCTCGGGACGTTTAGCTTCCGGAAGCTTTAGTCTGTTGCTCTTGTTGAGGAACTTGAACAACGAATCGATATGCTCGTCCTTGAAGAAGTAATATTTATTGGCGTGTGGCTGACTTGAAGAGCTACCCCTCTAGCTAGTTGGGGGTTTAGAGGGAGACTTTGTCTCTGTCGCCAGTGTGTCCTTCTTTTAGCTTGGAAAGATGCTTCCGGTATGCGCCTTGTCGACTTTTTTGGGTCTACGCTTGTTTTCTTCTGCCCTAACCCTGGCGGCAATCTCTTCTACCTGTTCGCCTTTCTGGACCAACTGCTTCCATGTATGCCTTTTTGCAACTCCTATCTGAGCTAGGAGTGAGATTTGTAAATTGTGACGGCATGTTTCCACCAGGATGGCCTGGGTCATACCGCTAGGACATCAGAGTGCCATATTTTAAAATCTCTCACAAATACTTTAATTGACTCTCCTTTTTGTTGCCTCATTGCTAGAAGAGTTGGCAAGGTAATCTTTGAGTCGTCTTCGCAGAAGCGAGTAGAAAAAGCTTCTCAAATCACCCCAGTTTTTGATGGAGCCTTCTGGGAGATTCATGAACCATTCAAAAGTTAGTCCCTTTAGAGTGTCGATCAACAAACATGCCAGGATGGCATCATTTATTACTACATTCCCTATCTAAGACTTGAAGTAGTATATGTGTTCGTTTGGTGACCCTTTTCCATCGAAGGCCTGTAGGGTAGGAGCTTTGAATTTAGGAGGGTACAGGATAAGATCCCATTCCGTCGGTATAGCCGGACCGCTCCTACTTCTTGGAGGCCTTTTCGATTGGCGAGGGCTTCAAGACGTTATTCCAGTTTATTCATCCTTTTGGAATGAGTGCTCCCATTCTCTGAACTGCCTCCATCTTCGGATAGAGGTTGGACGACTCAGAGTTAGACTCCTCCTCCTCCTCCTCCTCGGTATTTGTAGAAGACGAGCTTTCCCCTTCCTTCTGTTTGCCTTTGGACTTCTTAGAAGAAGTCTTGGCCTTGGGTTCTTCTTGCCCTTAAGCAATTATGAAAGCATCTGCTTGAGGGTGTTGATAGATTCTTGTTCGGCGCGAATCATATCGAGTTGTTCCCTCTAGGCCTTGGCTTGCTGTTCAAAGTGCCTGGCCATTTCTTTAGGAGTGCCTACCATATACGCGAAGGCGTCCTTCTCTACAAAGAGTTTGAGACCTGTGATTTCACAATGGCAGAGTGAGATTCACTTATTTCAATGCCCCGGGTAAGAGCACTGTAGTCAATTGGGGCTATTACGCCAGTTCGAGTGCCAGTATGCCGGTAAACTCCTTCCGGCTCGGTGTCAGACTCGTCAGAGCTGACTATTGGCTGCTTCCCCTTAATCTTGCTTGGCGTAGTGCTTGGACCTACTACGTTTGCATTAACTTCAAGGTACTCTGTATCAGAGAAAGTTCTCCTTGTACGGGAACGACGCCTTTTAGCCGAGCGAGAGACTGATGTAGATGATAATCGTTTGAACACCAACTGTTTACAGTGGCATTCAGAGAACACCGTTGTGATGAGTCATTCACAGCAGCATAGTGGAGTGATTTGATGAACACTCCTCTACTTTGTCAAGTAATCCCTTAAATCTGTTGGGGGGATCGAGAGAGACAAGCCTCGAGTCTCTGGGGGCGAGGACTTTTCAGCTCGTTA
Source organism: Agave tequilana (assembly GCA_038442645.1). Classification (NCBI taxonomy): domain Eukaryota; kingdom Viridiplantae; phylum Streptophyta; class Magnoliopsida; order Asparagales; family Asparagaceae; genus Agave; species Agave tequilana. The sequence goes on along the minus strand of JAVJIF010029383.1, from coordinate 81,516 downwards.
GCCATTGGAGAGTGAATGTTAACCTTGCGTCGTAACTCTGGGATGCAGGGTTCAGAGACGCGGAGCTCACATTCTATAGAACATACGCGGCTCTAGTATTTTGGCTTAGAAACGCGGGTCTCATGCTTCTGCTGAGAAGAGACGTAGAGCTCGCGTTGCTGATTGTCACGTTCAGCGAGCGACACTTGAGAAACATGGATTTTATGAGTCCCGCGTTCTGTCGTAGAGACGCGGGTCTCATGTCTCTGAGAAGAGGCGCGAACCTTGGGTTGTTGAACATCGCGTCTGGGAGGTGAAGCCTCAGAAACACGAGCCTCTTGAGCTCCGCGTTTTGGTCTCCAAACGCAGACTTCACATGTCTGACGTGACTTAGAAGAGATGCAGGCATGAGCCTTGCGTTCTGGATCTGATGGACAGATGATTTTTCTAGCTTCTTACATCTGTTGTCGACGTGCGCGTTACCTTTGTCGACATTTAGCATTCTAGTAACGCTTCACAGATTGTTGGGAACCGTAGGTAACCTGGAGCTAAGAAAGAGGAAGGGCGTAGCTAAATTGGCTTTCAACGACATTGGCCTCGCAGGTCTCCTGGGAGACGTTGACGCGGGCCTTGCGCGCGATGTGGCCAGAAATGACGATCTTTGCGTAGGCCATCTTTGGGGAAGTCTCCAAAGGGACTTAAGAGCGAACCTCCGAGGAGACCTTGCGATGCTGTCGCGCCACCCTCGGGCTCTTGGAGCTAGAAGAGAGGAACTCTTCATACTTTACCTGGTCAAATTTCACGACGAGTGATTCGACCGTTTTTTCCATGAAACTGACGTCACCTTGCGCCATAACTTGCTCTTCATTGGAGAAAGTAATCCTTAGTGAGTCACTATCTCTTGTTTCTCGGAAAAAATTTGAAAGGATGCAAGCATCTTTATTTGATTTTTAAAAAAATTACAATAGATCAATAATCCGATTACAAAAAAGGGGAGAGTGATTGGTTCTCTCCTTTGTTTAAAACTGGGTTCTTGATGCAGTGGTGGAAAGTGAATCTTGTTTTTTGTTGACCGGTGAACGTCAAGCTCTTCTAGGAATCTTCTCTTTGGATCATGAACAGAGTAGCACAGCTCTTATCCAATGGAATCTCAAAGAGACTTGGGCAAAAAATTATACTCAGCAAGTTGGTAGAAAGAGTTTAACTCTTTTTCAGGGCTCCTTAGCTTAAAATCCTGATCAAATTCGATCCACCAAAATTCCAACCAAATTCGATCAATCAAAATTCTGACTCCTCTTTAATAGCAAACTGAGCTATTTATAGGGATTTCTAAGGGTAAAACTGTCTCCTAAATTCTCTCTATAATGGGGGTTAACTCTCCTCATTACGTGGGCAGTAACTGACCCGATAATGAGGGCAGTTACAACTGAAGCGCAAAGCTCTTCTGCAGTTGAAACGCGGGCTTCGAGCTCTGCGTCTTAGCATTGCAGCGATGCTGGGATGTAGGCTTCGAGCCTCGTGTTTTGGCATTACAGTGACGCTGGGATGTGGGTTTCGAGCCTCGTGTTTTGGCATTATAGTGATGCTGAGATGCGGGCTTCGAGCTCTACGTTTAGCCATTGAAAATGTTGTTGGATGCAGACTTTGAGCTTTGCAAGACGCGGCCTTTGAGCTTTGCATCTTGACATTGCAGCGAAGCTGGAACGCGGACTTTGAACCTCGCGTTTTGACACTGCGGTGACATTGAGACACGTCTTGGCATTGTAGCGATGCTCGGACGCAAGCTTCGAGACCTGCGTCTTGGCATTGTAGCGATGCTCGGATGCAAGCTTCGAGCCCTGTGTTTTGGCATTGCATGAGTGGCTTTGATTATCCTCGCATCTGAAATGTACACTCTGCCATTTGATGACTTGTCCTCAGTGACTTTTAGAAGTCTACAGGACTATTTATTCGACTCAAATCCCAACAATCCCTCCTCGATCAAAGAGTCTCCCTGCAAGCTCAACTTTTCTTCAAAATAGAAGACCAAATGCTTGATCAAGATTCAACTCTTAACTGCATGGGGCAAACACGCCTTATGTGAAGCACCAATTACAGTCAATCAGTCTTCTACACCGCGTGGGTGACGGTACGCCATTGTAAAGGAGCACTGCTGCCAAATATCTCGCGAGCTAAATTGCTTTATAGCGGCCCACTACCGCGCCTTCTTGCACCAAATTGAGGATCAACAACATCGAACATCACCCAGATACACGACTAAGTTCAGAGCATGACTCTGATACCAATTGAAGGATTTGGGGCACCATCTCAAAAGGCTAGTCTTCTATATTGAGTTGCCCAAATTTTTATACTACCCAAGACCATCCCCATGTTTAGTCAATGTGAGACTATTGTTTGACTCAAATCCCAACACGAATATTTTGTGATATTTTATCATAACATTTGCTACAGAACACTAAAAGAAGTCATCTAAGTGCCTATGGAAAGAAGAATACAATTTTTATGTTGAAGACTTCTGCTAATTTGATGATTTTACTGCTCTAAATAGTCGAAAAGTTTTGCTTCTATTTCTGAACTGGTGCTGAAATGTAAATATAAAAAATTCAGGTGCTTTTTGTGTAAATATTATTATACATAAAAAAATAAGGATAACAATAGGGAGCTATCTTTTTCATTTGAGGCTTTTTTAGGGTTTTATTTTTGTTCTTTTGTTTAGAGTGCGGCAATCATGGTAGTTCCATTTGGGGCCTTTCTTTTAAATTTTTTCTAGGATTTTAATTTTTTTCCTCATCTTCCGAGCAAATTGGGACTGCTGCTCATCTGAGAACTTGTAAGTCTTTTTATTATTTTAATAAAAGTTTTAGTTTTTCTTATTTGATTCCTTGTGTAGATCATATCGACATTAGTTTCAAGTTGTTTTGATGATAGTTGAGATGAACTTTTTTATTGTGTTTCTAGTATTTACCATGATTAATTTTGTAAAACTTGTGCCATTGACATGCATTATTTTTTTGTTCTTTTAAACCATTTTTTTAAGTATTCCAGTTTTAATCAATATCCTAAATCTATAAACTAATAGTGTAAGTGTTGTTGGTACATAACACTCAAACTAAGTTTAGATGTTTTCTCAATTTGAATTCTACTCTTTATTTTAGACTCTAGAACTATTTCATCTTAATTTCACCATTAAAATCCACTCATGGATCATCATTCACCTTCAAAACTAGCTAACTATTTGTACTAACTATTTGTAGAAAATATGTTTTATCTTTTATCTTTTTTTATTTTTTACAAATTTCCTAAAAAAGAAAACAAAACAAGACTCGAGCCTCCTAATTTTTTAAAATTTTTTAAAGAAAATAATTCTAAAAAAAAAAGAAAATCGTTCTAAAAACAAAATAAAAAAGACTATAAAAATAGCAATGCATCCCCCAGCCACGAATGGGTACCACATAAAGACATATACGCATCGATAAGTCATAAAATCAAGTTCATACCGTTTTTCATGCACACACCGCATGGAATTCATAACATGAGGATCAATATAATATATGCTTTAATTTAAGCATTTCTACCAACTAAAAATCACATTTTTATTCATCGTATTCCTAGATATCATAAAAATCACTTTTTTAGGCATGTCAATCCATCCAAACACATATGGGTTCAAGTTACTAACCAATAGGTGAACATATAATATGCTCTATCAATTCTAAGCATATTATCAATTTAAAATCATATTTATAATTAACTATTTTCTAGATCTCATAAAAATCATATTTTTACACAGGCGATCTACTACAAATTATGTGGGGGCAAAGTCTTAATCAAGTGATAAATATATAATTAACTTATATGATTCTAAACATGTTCATAAACTAAAAATTATAATTTTAATTATCATGTATTTAGATATGATAAAACTTATGTTTTACTCATGCAAACTACTTCAAATTCATATTGATAATATACATTAATCAAAGCATGAATATATTACAATCTCACATGAATCTAAACACTCTAAAATACTAAAAGTCATAGTTTTAATTCTATGGGGCCACCCTAAGCATCAAGAACATGAGAAAGGTATTAAGAAATGTGAACTTCCCTTTACAGGCAAAGAGGGAGATGAATCCTTGACGAGAAACTTCTCCTTACTAATCTTGCACCAAGAGAAAATCCTATGTCTCTCTCTAAATCTTAATCCAAAGTGAGAATTAAACTCTCATTGGTATATATATACAGACAGGTTAATGGCAAGTTCTCTTATTGGGTTAAAGCTCAAGGCTAAAAAATAAACCCAAGCCCATCAATCTTAAATATCTAGTTTTCAAGATGCAAAGTCCAACTTGGTCTCCTCTAAAATAGTATTTTGTTTCAAAAAAACTTATTTAAAACTGCCAAGTCGTCTTATAATCAAGGTAGTCGATTAATGCATCAAATCAAAAATCAGTAAGTCAATATAGAAGTTGATTAATCGACTTATGTCTCAAATAAGCTGACTGATAGATCAAAATATAAACCCATAAATTAAAAATAAGAGTTGCCGGATTAGTCGACTGGTACCCAGATTAGTTGACTAACATACCAGGGAAGTTGACTAATGGTATCAGATACTCTGATACATGTTTCTATAAACACAGACTAGTCAACTAATTTAATCAGGCCGAGAGAAATCTGGGTTCTGTCAAGACAAATTAGTCGACTTATACATCCTTTAAGTCGACTAATCTGGCAGAAAACAACTGATCAATTATTTTACCAAAAGTGAAAGTTTAAACCTTTAAATCTATTCTAATGGCTATGTTTTCAAGATTTGAAATATAAATAACATTTCAAATAGTCAAAAACATGATCATATCAAAACATGCATGAAAAGAGATGTAGATTAGTTTAAAAATTTCTTGGGTGTTACAATTTATAGATGAAAGAGAAACCAAACCATCTCCAATTTAAATTTTCAACCCCGAAAAATCGGTCCACATCCTAAGATTTTTTATCAACCGAATCAACAGAAGTCAACAGTCGCCGCCAAAACATGAAACCCTGCCTCCTAGTAATTATGTCTCCTGGATTTAAAGATATACAGGATCTGACCCTAGAGAGATCTAGCCGACCAATGTGACAGCTAGTAGCCAGTTGTACAGCTTGCAATTAAATTCTGAAGATCCGCATTTATGATCCAGAATCTCATCTTCTTACAAATATCAAAGGCATTAAAAGGTTTCCTACTACCTTTGCTCTTCGACTTTCCATCCGTAGGCTCTGACAATTGAAAGAGAGGGGGGGCGTCTATAGTAGTCAAATCTGACTCCATCTAAAATGACGACACATGTCTGTCACCTTACAACTCTCCAAGGTACATTAGATCTCTCCTTAGAAGTCCATGCTATTTTCGACCTCCTCAAGGTCCTCTCTGCTCTATTGTTTTCTCTGTTCCGAAGACTTCAGCTCCGAACCAAGCAGTTCCAGCAACAGTTCACCCTCAATCTCCGCTGACAGTTACGCCACCTTATTTTCTCCACATTCATGACACCATTCAACACAGGCAATTATGAACAATGGCAAATTTTTTTGCATGCAATCATTACAAGCTAGCACTACTGATCACGGCCGTTACAACAAATCAACGTGTGCAAATCATGCAGTTATAAAGATCTTACCTGCACAATCTATCACTATGCAACAGCTCAGTCAAGTATAAGTAAACCTCGTTCTCTAATGAAGATGAGAGGATTCGACCACTAAGACAAAAGGAGCCCAATTTTGATCCTAAATTAGATTTTGATTCAAATCTGCACTCATCTTCTAGATTCTTAAAATCTTTGTAACTTGAAAATTATAGTGAAGCTCCTTCTCCTCCTCATAGTTTGGTTTTCACGTAAAATCATGTGTCTTTTTTTGTATTGTATTTACGTGCACTATCCTACATCTCTCTTGTGGTGAGGATCGAACGTTCAATCAATTATGGCAGAAAATCACCACCAAAGAATATAAGCAGGGTTTCTTTACCCAAATTAAATAAGAGAATTTAAGAGTTCTAAGGTTAATTTATTTAACAGAATTCTACGAAAAATTGCATAGATTCTCTATCTAGATCAATCTTGATTAATTTGGATCTTCAGATTAATTTATAACCCTTGCAACTTAGTTATTTGAATAAGATCTTCTCCCTTCTACCCCGAAGATGTAGGCAAATTATCAAACCTTATTAGATTGTTTGTTTTCTCTTTGGTTATTTATGTTCGTGTTATATTTGTATTGGTGATTGACGTATAGCATTCAATACTCTGATATTGATATGAGATTTGGTGATTTCTCCTAAGGTCGAGCGCAGTAAGTGGTGTTGCTTCCATGTAGCGTACAATAATTGGTATCAGAGCTTTTCAAGTTTGTGGGGAGTTCGTTTGGGAGGAGTAGATCATTCAAAAACTCATCTAGGGTTTCACTTGGAGGTAAAATTTCGATCTTTATCTATTTGGATTTAATTTCCATTGATTTTTCCACATAATTTGGTTGGTGTTTTGGAAGATATGGACGAAGTCAATCAAACCATGGAGAAGTTTAGTAATATTCACCAAGTGAAGATTGATGTGGTGAAGTTTGATAGCATGAACAGTTGCCATAAGGGCGAGGGAGATATTTGTAAAACTGGTAATCATTAATTAAGAAATAATCAGTGTACTTTTTGCAAGGAGGAAGAACAATGTAAAGTTGATTGTTCAAGTCTCAAGAATAAAAAGAATAAGATAAAATCAGAGGCTAATGTCGCAATAGTAGATGGTAATGACTCTGACTCATCTGTGTTTTCACTTTCTATCACTCTATTGTTTGCTATTCAGAGAAATCTGAGTGAATTTTGGATGTGGTGCTATCTATCAAACTTGTCCTAAAAGAGAGTGGTTTGCCAGTTTTATAAAACTAGATGGAGGCTTGGTGTCATTCCATGAAGATTACATATGCCATACGAAAGGAATAGATACAATTCACATCAGGTTGTTAGATGGGATGATGAGAGAGTTGAAGGATGTGAGGTATATACCTCAGTTAAGAAAAATATGATTTTGATTGGAACTTTGGAGGTAAAGGACCTGAGAGGGGCCTTGGAGAAGGCATTCTCAAGATGTTCAGTGGCTCATTGGTTGTTCTAATGGGCAATCGACGCAACAACTTGTACTACTTGAAGGGTATTGTAGTTAGTGAAAATTTGGCAACTTAAGAATGTTTGAATGGCGATTCTACCAGGTTATGCAATTCGAGTATGGGAGATGTTGGTTTGGATTATTTGCAAGCATTGGCAACACAAAGATTATTGGAAAGTGCATTGACCTGCAATTTGGAGTCCTGTGAGCACTGTGTTCTGGGCAAGGAGATAAAGGTGAAATTTGGTACCGTTATTCACCGCAAGGGAGATCTTCTTGATTTGGTTCACATGGACATTTGGGGACTGACCAAGACTATATCACTTGGTGGTGATCAGTGCTTTATCTCTTTTTTTAATGATTTCTCTAGACATTGCCAGGTATACCATATGAATAAATGTTTGAAGTGCTAGATTTGTTTGTGAAGTGGAAAAAGTTGATGAAAAAATAAACTAGCAGAGATATCAAAGTGCTCCAATTTTATAATGTTGGGGAGTATAAGAGGGATTAGCTCTTGTATTTTGGCCAGAACAATAGTATTGATATGCATTTCACAGTTCGAAAATGGATTAGGGTGGCTAAGGAGATGAACCATATCTTGCAGGAGAAGGCTCTGTGTTTTTTGTCTAATGCACATTAGACAAGTTATTTTTGGCTGAAGTTTTAGTATATGCTAGCCATCTCATGAATAGGTTATCATCGTCTGTGATAGGAGGTAAAACTCTGTTAAAAATTTATTCAGTTGGAACTGCTCAAGACTATGGTTTGCTGAAGATATTTGAATGTCCCACCAGCTTTCATGTAAAAGAAGGTAAATTGGATCTGCGAGAAAAAGAGATTGTGTTTTTTTGTGTCAAAATTTTTTTGAAAGGCTACAAGTTGTGGGACAGCGAAAACAAAAAAAAAGTGTATTAAGCAGGTATATCACGTTCTGTAACACCGTTTTATTTAATCATGAGTTAATACCCTGCATGTTGATTTATATATAAATTAAGTTAACTAATTTGGTAATCATAATATGATTTAAATCTTAATTTTAATAAAAACCTTGAAGTAAATAATCTTATGTAGATGATGAATATTGTTACTAGAAGTATATACATGTATGTCATGTATAGAATATGTATATATACTAGTATAAAAAAGATTATAGATACAAGAAATAGTTTGTCTATACATGATAATATTTAAAGAGGGATGGGAAGTAAGAGGACTTTCTTAAAATGTGGATCTCACGTCAAGTGGCATGAGAGCGGAGAGAACTTTATACAAAGAAAATTTTGAAGTACGATCTCATTTTCATATGGTTGCATTTTCCTTCAACTACAACCTCCCCAAATTCTCTTGCTCTCACTCCCCTATCCCCTCTCCCCTTTTCCCTTAGCCATCGGCCACCTTCTAAGGCTGGCAGTCCTTTTTTTCCTCTCTCTCTCTCTCTCTCTCTCTCTTACACTCTCTCTAAAACACTTTTTCTCTCTTGATTCCATCTAAAATCATACTTACCTCTACTTAAACTTTAGATTAGCAAGCATAGAATTCCATGGTGTGTTGAGAAAGAAGATCAAGGTAAAGGTAGAAGAGATTAGTAGATCGAAAGTGCATTTTACCAGTTAAGCAAGATGTTAAGAAATTTGAAGATGCTCAAGTACTTGGGAAACTTTCTTCAAGAGGTGAGTAGAGTTTTTAACCTAACTCATGATAGGGATGAAACACTTAAGTTGTGAATTACAGAATCCTATGGATAATACTCTAATACAAGTAAGGGTTAAGCCTACATGTATGTGTTGTGATTAGTATATGCAAGCTACCATGATCATGCTATTGAGCATTGGATGTATACCTATAAAATAAACACAAATGTGAAATTGTGATTTCTACATGAAAACTAATATGATCATATTATTAAATATTGGATGCATGTCATATATGTGATGCATACTTAACATATATGTATGGATGCATACATAAAAGTTAATTTTGGATGTGTGAAATATTATATGTGTGTGTACATGAGATAGTTGATAATTTGGATAACCATTGTAATTGAAGTACGATGGCTACATAACACTATTATGATCATACTATTGAGTGTGAGGTGCATGCTATGTTAGGTGTAATGTGTATTTAACACACACACACACACACACATATATATATATATATGTAATGAGATGGTTGCTTGGATAACTCTTGTAGTTAAGGCATGATTACTAAATGTAGATTGGTATGATCATGTCATTCAAATACATTCTTGCATGCAAAGGTATGAAACATTTCTATATGAGAAATTGAAATTTTTTAATATGTTGTTTATATTCCTTGTTATAATATATGCGGAGGAAGGGCCGATGGGAATTCTGGCAGTGTGCGAAGACGGGGTAACATAATATTTCGTATGCGAAGGAAGGGGCCAATAGGAAATTCCTACGGTATATGAAGATGAGGTAATATAATTTTTGTATACAGAAGAAGGGACGATGGAAAATTCCAGCAGTGTGCGGAGACGGGGTGATAGACCTGAATGAAATGATTTACCTATTATCGTGTGATACATTTTTTTAGCAAAAAATTTGTGAAATTCTTGATTTTCTTATTATTAAAAAATATTATAGTAGAGATTGTCACATGCATTCTTATTATGAAATTACAAATACACAATAGTCGTTGGGTTAACAACTTTATTCACTGAGCCGTTTAGTTCATTCCATTCCTTTAAAAAATTTCAGATTTAAACAAAGGTAAGGGGCCCGCTTGAAGTCAGGATTATTTTGATATAAAAGAAGAAATTCTCATGGAAGACTTGAATAATTTCTTTTGACATATCTCTTCTTGCATGCTTATATATGTATAAATTTTTGAACTTTGCTATATGTAACTGTGTACTGAAACATGTTAGAATTTTGGGTTGGGCTTGATATGGAATTAGGGATGTGTAGTATGACACTTAATCTGAATCTTAACTTGAGACATGTTATGTGTTCAGGTATATAATGAAGATCAGTGTTGATGGATAGTGACGTTGAATATACGCATATTATTGAGTTGCAAATTTTGGAATTTATGTAGGCGAGATCAAGCCTAAATGATACTATATATTGCATGAGAAGTCGTATATTGATAAGTAGGCTATGTTAGCCAAAATCTGAGTTACTGTTTGAGAAAGTCCCATAAATTTTAGAGGCAGTGATGCCGAAATTTTCAATGATAGAAAAGATTTCTAACAATTTGAATTTATTTAGAGTTAATTTGGTGATTTATTACCTGGGACCTTTAAAGTTGGTATCAAAGTCGTGGTTAGAGTAGGAGTAGAACAATAGAAGTGGCTAACTGGATTGATGGGGGCATGTGTACATTATTTGTATGAATTTATGATTGATTATGGGTAACTATAAGGGCATCAGATCCTTACATGAAAAGTTAATTTTGAATTGAATGATATTTTCTTGTCCTTACATCCAGATCAGGGTACCCGCATGCTTTGATACGGATGAGTTACTAGGGGTGCGGGCCCTTAGTAGGGACTACTGGTGGTATGGGATATCAGATAAGAAAATAAATAACTATCAGTCAAATCTTGATTAAATTGAGCTGTAAGGATACCATTAGGAAATTATGGGATAGGAAATTTAAGGAAGAAATATATATTGTATCGGATGAATTTAAAGAATGTTGATGTCATAGCTAATTATAATGATATATTAGTTGAGGTTATTATCTACCTAAGAAATTGATATAGTTCTGTTCCTTACTGTATAGATGGAATGTGTGAATGCACTCTATTATTTCTAATTTGTGTTAAAGAATTGAAGATATGGAATTACTATGAATAAAATATGAATATTGTTTACATTTCTACAGTTTCCTTTAATATGTGCATTTATATATAAGTAATGTTAGTAAATGGAAATTCTTATTTGCTATAGGGGCATATAAATGGATTTAAATTTACCACCGCCAGAGGAGCTATTGGAAGATAATACTACACATTATAGTGTTGTTGGGAGTATCCATCCTACAAGGAATACCGAGGGCTCGGGAATACGAACGAAAGGGAATCAAGGAGCCCTAGAGAATATGCCAGGGTGGTTAGCCCAGTTAGTAGCAAGAGGTAATAATAATCCCCACCGAGCTTTGGACCAGTTCCAAAATATAAAACCGCCGATGTATGAAGGAGAGGCGGATCCCTTGCAAGCTTACAGATGGCTCCTTCAGATAGAAAAGATTTTGGATGTGAAGAATTACACTGAAAAATAGAAAGTGTCTTTCTCATCTTTCATGTTTCAAAAAGAAGTAGAGCATTGGTGGAGAACAATAAAAGATGCTATGAAAAATTCAGGAGAATGAATTACCTTGGAATTTTTGGTGAATAAATTCACTGAAAAATATATTCTAGAGGGGGCCAGAGACAGGATGGCTTCAGAGTTTCTGGAGTTACGATAAAATTAGATAAATGTGTCTTAATATAATCAAAGATTCACCAAATTGTCCAGGTATGCTGGTGGACTGGTGAAGAGTGAGGCCGACAAGACCAAAATGTTCGTGAAGGGCCTAAAACTAGAAATTAGGGGTAAATTAGTTTCTCTACAATTGAGAATATATCTCAGGCTATGGGAAAAGCCTTAGAGGTGGAGATGGATATACAAGAAGGTCAAAAAGTTTAGGCGAGGGAATTACCTCTATCAAAGTGCCCACGATATCAGAACCCAACAGGTAAGGATCATCTGGATTTAGAATAGACTGGGGTACATGATCCTTTCTTACTCCAGCATAAGGTGACATAAGTAGAGGCAGAGGAGTATGGCCTAGAATATGAGAATAATTTCAGGGTACAAAGGCTACACCATTGTCTCATCACAGACCTACAGGAACCCCTTTCTGTCGTAAGTTCAACAAAAATCACTTCGGGTCTGTGCTCAAGAAAGAGGTTGTTATGCCTATGGAGGAATGGTGAAAAAATACACCTAGAGGGGATGAATATGTGTAGTTCTAATCTAATGACAAATAATATAGAATTAAATTTTTACACTAACACACAATGTATAACCAAGAGTGAGTCCGAATTCCCCGTGAAGGGCTCTGAAACTTCTCCTCAGGATTTCTCTAAATTATGAGTTGAGGTGCTTCATTAGCTCTCTTTGTTGAATACGAGTGTGAGTACACAAACAATATCTAACATGTATAGATATGAGTAATAATAATAATGCAAGATATAAAGAGAGTAGAAAGTAAAGAGATAGAGAAATCCAAACGCAAATATAAGGATATGTTTCGAGATTCGAGGCACTGCTCCACGTTCCTGCCTTCACACAGAAAGATTTTCATTATATCTACTAAGGAACTTCTACAAAGGGACCTCCACCGAGGAATTATAACTTACAAAATGAGGAGTACACAACTCCAACTCTCACACCTCTACACAAGAGGGTAGGCACAAAGCCAGGCACAAAGCAAAGAGAAAATTACAACTTTGTGATTACTTAAACCACAAACAAGACTTGGTGATCTTAAAAGACTACAAACAAAACACATATCACCATACAAGATCCTAGAGGACAAATTTGCAATGAAAAACTCAAGTATGTGAGTGAACAAAGATTTTTCAAAAGAAACACAAAGAGAAAAACGCTTCCAAAAACTCTAGAAATGATGTAGAAATTTAGAATAAGAAACTAGAATCCCAAAACTTTGAAACAAAATAAAGATATTAATTTTGAAGCTCAAAAACTTGTTGTAAAAACTATATAGAAGATGGAAAATATTGCTCTAAAAAACCTTATCTAAAATTGGACAAGAGAACTCATATTTATAGGGATTCAGAAACTAGCTGTTGGGGCTCAGAACCAGGCCAAACTGGCCTGTCAGTGCCAGCGGTCAGATTTCTGACTGTTAGGATTTTCGGTCGACCGCTCCCAAGGCAGAGAGAGTTTTAACTCTCTGTCGGTTGACCGATCCTTGCTACAGTCGACCGAACCAAGGCTCTGGGCATATGTAGTTTCTGTGCACGTCAATCGACCGTCTGGTCAACCGAGCCATGCTTCGATCGACCGGTCGGTCGACCGTATGTAGCCCAAACACCCATTTTTTAGGGTTTAAACTCTAGCTTGTTAAATCCATAAAAATTCAATTAAATCCCAATAAAATCCACATAAATAAGTTCATGTAAATAAATTGAAGTGCAAATATGTGTGATCAAAAATTAACACATATTACAAATATTTGAATAATTTTTTAGGTATAGAAATTAAAGTTTTGAAAAAAAAATTGTATTTTCCAAAACCTAACTTTTGAAAAGAAAATCCGATTTATCTATAAACTTATATATGTACAAAAATAAGATATTAAAACATATTTGAAGCATAATGTGTATGGATAGAATCCAATACGCATAGTAAATGATATATACTTATTTTTCAAAATAAATATGAAAATAAGTTTCGATACAAGCAAAACTTTAAACACATGAATTAGATACATCAAAATGAGTTTTTCTAAATATATGAAGTATAAATGCATATGGATGAAATATAATACACATATAAACTATGTAAACTTATTTTGTTGAAATCTATTCATGAAACCGAAAGATGTATACTTGATATATCAAAACACAAAACGAAATATATGATAAACCAAAATTTGAAACTTGATTCTATGAGTTTTGTGTAAACCAAATAGATATAATCTTGAAAGCGAAATGGTTAAACCGAAAACCAAACTATAAACTTATGTGTGAACTTGAGCAATTCAATAACTATTTTATCCTTACACAAGATATGAACTAACATCTAAACAAACCTAGATACAAGTCTTCTTGTAGACCTTCTCCAAGATGACTCGATCCAAACACGATCCAAAGAGCTTAATTCCATCTCGAGTACTTGATGTGATCTCGAAGCACGAGCTCTTGAATCAACACGTGATAGCTTCAAATCTTGACTTCGAGTCCATTATAGAAGCTAAACACCAATAATGATCTTAATCTATATCTGAAACTTAATAAATACAAGATCATTACTAACATAACTTTATAAGTTAATCATCATCAAAACTAGGGTAAAAGGCCTTCGGGCAAACAATCTCCCCTTTTTTATGATGACAAAACTTATGAGGTTATATATGCATGAATTAAAGATAAACTTCATAGAAGCTCCCCTTAACTCATGCATAGCATGAAACAAACATAAACATATAGATATTCAATAAATCTCATATACCAATAGAATGGATATATGCATTAAGAACTTTGGATATCAAAACCAAAAAAACATATGCATATAAATATGCATAGAACACATATATACATAAACACAAATAAATATGCATATATAAACTAAATCATTCTCCCCCTTTTTTGTTAATCATCAACAAAGGGGCAAAATATCAATGGATTACATATACCAATTGAAAATAAAAACATAAACAATTGAAAATACACTAATTTATATATTTTGATACCCAAAAAATATACCAATTGAAAACCAACATGGATATAAAAAATTATACCAATTGAAAATAAATAATCCAAGAAATCAATCTTTTTAAATTCTGAACCATTTTGTAATATAGATACCAATTGTAAACAATTGATACCAATATGAAAAATATAAGATTTTTCTAAAACAAAATATTTTTCTCAAGAAGAATGGGAGTAAGATACCAATTGCAAAATAAAATCAAGAATTTTTCTTCCCTTTTTGAAATACCAACAAAAATAATGCATAAGCTTGTAAAAGATACCAATTAACACTTTTAAACTAAATCAAGCTTAACATAAAAAAATTTATGCTATAAAATATATGTGTATAAATATTTTTAATCTAGCACAAGAAATCATATATATGTATGTTGATCAGAGCAATTGAAATATGGTGCATACATATATAGGAAAACATCAGTATACAAAAAATAAAAATATTATTATGAATCATGTATAACTCATATCATCCACCCTATCATGCACATGGTTAAAAAGATATACATTAAAGAGCATACAAGGTATGATCGCCCAACCAACCGCCCTTTTAGGGTAGAAATTTTTAAAAATAACGTTTTGAAAATTACATATGTTAGTTTGAAAACACTACCAAGTAAAAAATAAAGAACTAGTTTTAAAGTAATTTTGAAAACTAGTACAAAATTCTTCAAGTAAGGAACAAAAATATATATGTATCTTATAAAAATATGCTAAATACACAATAATTGATACTCCAAAATTTATGGAACACATATAGGCACATGAATAAAAACAATGAGTAAACAAAAGATATATCAAATGTACAAGAATTTGTTGGCCCAAAGGCCTATCACTCTAGTTTTGATGATGATCAACTCATGTAGTTATAGTACTAATGATCTTGTGTTTATTTAGTGTCAGATTTGTGATCAAGATCTTAGTAGGTGTGTAGCTTCAACAAAGGATTGGAGCTAGCACGGTTGATTTAAGAGCTTGTGCATCAAGACCACATCAAGTACTCAAGAGGAGTCTAGCTCTATGGATCGTGTTTGGACCAAGTCAAGAAGATGTGAAGACTTCAAGTGAAGACCTTTAAGATCAAGACTTGTGTCTAGGTTTGTTTTTATAAGATTTTGTTTTTAGATAAAATGTAAAGGATAGAATAGTTGGTGAATTGCTCAAGTATATCTTATACATACACACACTCTTGATTTAGATAAGTCTTTCATAAAAGAATTTTTATTTTGAAAAATATAAAAGAGTTTTCTTTTAGAAAAATACCGGTTTGATTTTTGGAATTCAAGTTTATATGTTTTAACCAAAACCATATTTAGAGCTTAATGTCAAAAACATAGATATTTCACCATGTATGTATAGTGGACCATTTTCATACACTCTATGCTTCAAAAGAGTTTAAAATATCTTGTTTTTGTATTTGAAGAAGCATTGGAAAAACCAAGTTTGGAAAAATACAGTTTTCGTTTTTAGCCAAAATTTTCAAGTTACAAAAATAGTTCAAATTATTTGTAACATGTCTTAATTTTGTTCAAGCATGCTTTATTATCAAAGTATAATATTAAAACTATTTTTGTAGATTTTTCATGATTTTATAGGATTTTATTTGAGCCAAAATGACCAACATTTTAATCCCAAAACTGACCTGTCTGGCTTCTGCCAGTCGACCGGACCGGTCGACCAAGCTTGAAGTCAGTCTACAAGGTCGGTCGACCGACGTGCACAGAACGTGCATGCCAGGACTGCTGGAGGGCCGGTCGACCGACCCAGTCGACTGCAGGGAGCTTCTGCTCTCTGGAAAGCCCCGGTCGACCGGGCCGGTCGACCGGCAGAGAGCTCTGCTCTTTGTTCCAGTGCCACGGTCGACCGGCCGGTCGACCACTGGCTCAACGATCAGAATTCTGACCGTTGGCCAGTCGACCGACACGCCAACCTGGCTCCCAACGGCTAGTTTTTCTAGCTCTAGAAATTGGGACTTTTGGGGGCTGTTTTCTAGAAGATTTTGAAGAAGTTTTTGGGCTAGTTTTTTTTACTCATTTCAGTGGTTATATCCACAAGTTTTAAAGCAAATATTTTCAATCAAAAGGAGAGTTTATCAAGAGTGTTTTTAGAAGTGATTTTCTTGAGTTTTCCTCTACCATTTCAATCCTTATTTTCTCACACAACACTTGAGCAACCCATTGACATATTCGTTCTATAGGAGTGTTATTATGAGATTGTTTTTAGGTGATCAAAGAGTTGTGATCACCAAAGACTTCATCTTGTGCTTTGAGGAGGCAAACGTGTGTGTTCGCGGTGTTTCGGGTTCGTGTGTGAACTCGGTGTTTGAGGTGCGGCCTCGACGAGCTTGTGGGCTTGCGGTGTGTACGAAACTAGAGAGTCCAAGAGTTCTAGTGGGAACTCCTTGTAGGTGTTGCGGCACCGAGTGATCCGGTGGGATCGGTTTATAGTGAAAATCCTTCAAGTGTGAAGGCGGGGACGTAGAGCAAGTATGCTCGAACCTCGAAATAAATCTCCCGTGTTTGCGATTGCTCACTCTCTATCTCTTACTCTTGTTTATATCTTGCATGCTTTTATTGCTTTCATCTTATATGCTTGATATATATATTGTGAGCTTAATTGTTATATGCTTGGGGATTGTTTGCTAACACTTGTATTCAACCAAGAGAGCCAACGCGGCACCTCAACTTTTATTTAGAGGAATCTTGAGGAGTTAGTCCAGAGCCCTTCATGGGGAATTCGGCTACACTCTTGTGTTATACGTGGTGTTTAGTATAATAAGTTTTTAATTCCGCATTTAGTGACCATTAGATTAGCCATCACCTATTCACCCCCTCTAAGTGATTTTATAATTGGTATCAGAGCCAAGTGCTCTTGATTTGGGTCTTACAACCTAGAGTTAAAGATCCTCATTTTTAGGCTAATCACAATATTTGTACACACACCATGGATTTCATGTCACCTCCCACCTTTGACATTCTTAACATCTAAACTTGGAAGGTTAAGATGTCTTTGTACCTCAAAGGCCTAGGTATTCATGTTTATTTGTCACTACTAAAAATTCATATTGTTTAAATGGCAATAATATTGAGCTAATGCAAAAGCCATACATGCTTTAAGATCTACCCTAAATGATGTTTATTTATCTAGGGTTGCTAATCTTGACTCGGCTTTTGTAGCATGGAACACAATTCTCTCCCTTGGCGAAAAAGAACAATATTATGCGGGGAGCGACTCGGATGTTGGAAGTATCGCTTCCAACTTGTGCTACATGGTCGAAGGGGATAACCCCCTTGAGGTAACTACCGAATTCGAGGTAGATGAAGATGTTGATATGTCTTATGATGAGCTTACATCTTTTTGTCAACAACTTCTTAAAAAATATGACATGCTCAGAAACGATAAAAAGAAAATGAAAAATAAATTTGATTGCATGTTAAAAGAAAAAGATTCTTTACAAGAAAAATTTGAAAATGTTTCAAAAGAAAATGAATCTTTGAAAAATGAAAATGTTTCTTTAATGTCTAAATTAAATGATCTTTGTGAAGGAAACACTATTTTGAAAAATAAAGTTGTTTTGGTAGAAAAACAAAGGGAATTTGTTTTAAATGAAAACACTTCTTTAAAAAGAAAAATTGTTGAAAAAGAAAAAGAAAATGTTTTTAAAAGGAAAAAGAATAATGATTCTCTATCTCACCATGCTTTACATGCCACCATTAATCAAAATGAGATTAAAGTTTTGAAAATTAAAATTGATAGTTTAAGCTCAACTTTGAGCACATGTGCATTTAATCATAAAAGATTGGAGTTCTTGTTTTCAAAGAAATAAACTCCACATATTCATGCACATCATTCATATCATGCATATGCACATTTTGCACGTCATGACCACACCCACACACATATGCATCCTAAGGTGTACAAATGTACACATTGTGGCCGCAAAGGCCATTTAGCAAAGTTTTGTTTTGATAAGATACATCATATTAATTTTGCTAACAAAAATGTTTGGGTTCCTTACAAGGCTAACCCCCAAGGGCCCAAAAGAAAATGGGTACCAAAATCCCTACCTTGTGTTTTTGATGTAGGTGAGGACTCTCACAAAACGTGAGAGGGGTGGTGCCTTGGTGGTGGTTGCACATGGACATGATGGACATACTTTTGATGCACCGCTATCAAGAAGGTTTGGTGGAACAACCACCATGTTTTGGAGATTTGGAGTATAGTTCTTTGGTTTGGTAACTATCTCTAAACTCCAAGTTTATTTACATGCTTATTCACATATGATATTTTTAGCATGTTCATTTGTTTGTGCTTCATGTGGTAAATACTAGTTTAAATATAGTTTTATCAAAACTTGGTTGTATACTTATACAAGTAGTGAGCAACAAATTGATTCATATATGTTTGCACTTCATTGTTCATTTGTACTCAATATATGCACAAGTATAGCCTAGTTTTGATGATTCTCTCATTTACACTTGTTTTGCCTATTTCTATGTTTTACTTCATGTATATGTATCTTGTATTCAAATCTAATAAATATACATGTATACCCCATGAGTCATTTGCCTTCATGCAATTTACACTATGGGCTCTTTTTATGTTTGGGATATGTATGCATATTGTTATGATTGAATAAAAACATACATATACCTAGAAGTTTGTTTTTAAGATGAAAAATGAATTTTTATGATTTTCATCTTTATATGAAAAATGAATTTTCATGATTTGTTTAATAAAATTCATGTTTTGGTCTTTATTGATTATCTTCATGGAAAATGCTAATTACATAATTTTTGTGTACTCACACATTATTTTGTTTATTCATGACTATGCTTCATGATCATTTTGAGCTTTATGGACTTTGAGTGTCGAATTTTGTGTATTTGGTATATTTCATGATATACATATGATTTGGTTTTATGTTTTTAAAGGATCTTTAACTAGTTTTTAAAAATTATCTTTAACTAGTTATTATTCTTCATTTGGTAGTATTTTCACTATAAAAATATTTTCAAACCCTATTTGTGAAAACCCCTTCCAACACCGTTATGGGAGGATGGATGGGCGAGTATGCCTTATAAGCTTAATTGAAAAATCCTTTATCTTGACCATATAATGGGTGGAAGGTTATGAGTTATATACTTGATCTCAATTGGTATTTTCATTTTGTATATACTCATGTTTTATTTTCTATATTGTATGCTTCATAATTTCCATAATATCAATTCTTATTGGTATTTTCATTTTCATACATATATATGATCTATTTGTGCAATAATCTTCAATTGGTATCTATTGATTGCAATTGGTATCAAAATAATTTACAATAATTTTCAATTGGTACCATATGATTCTATTTTGATTAAAAAAAATTGTAATGTTTATTTACAATGGTATCTTAAAATTTGATTGATTTACAAGTGGTACCTTTAAAAAAAAATTTGTTGTTTATATGATATCTTAAAATTTGATTACAAGATATCTCAAAATTTGTTTTATTAAGAAAAATTCAAAATTTTGTTTTTAATATGAAATTTTGAAATTAAAAATGTTTTGATTTGTAATGACTATATGTAAGGAGAGCTTAACATCTCTTCTACATATAGTTTCATGTTGAGTGTATCTTATATTGAGGAGCTTGACAACTCTTCTTTATGCGGTACACGTGTGTAGGGGGAGCTTCACATCTCCTCTTATGCATTGCATATTATGTGTTATGTGAATTAGGGCTTGTCATCCCTCCTTCATGTAATGCAGATATGTAGGGAAGCCAACTTAGCTTCTTCCTCTTCATGAATGTATATCGCATATATCCTTTATTGATTTGTTTCATGTCACCCTTTTTATTGATTTTTGCTTTTGACAAAAAGGGGAAGAATATTTTGTTTTTACTTTGACCCCTTTGTTGATGATTGACAAAAAGGGGGAGAAGTATTTGAGAAGTATTTGGTATATATATATATATATGCATGTTTTCCTTACTTTATTCATAAAGGGGGAGAAGGATTTATGTTTATGCATATATGTTTTGTATTGCAAATAGGAGAAAAAGAATTTGATGAGTTTTATGCTTGTTTATGCATGTTTATCTCCTTGTATTTGCATACATGTTTGTTTGTATTCATGTGCTTCATTGCCATATTTATTGTTTATTGAGATGCATGAGTTAAGGGGGAGCTTCTTTGAAGCTTTACTTTAATCCATGCATATATAACTTCATGAGTTTTGTCATCATCAAAAGGGGGAGATTGTTGGCCCAAAGGCCTATCACTCTAGTTTTGATGATGATCAACTCATGTAGTTATAGTACTAATGATCTTGTGTTTATTTAGTTTCAGATTTGTGATCAAAATCTTAGTAGGTGTGTAACTTCAACAAAAGATTAGAGCTAGCACGGTTTGATTCAAGAGCTTGTGCATCAAGACCACATCAAGTACTCAAGAGGAGTCTAACTCTATGGATCGTGGTTGGACCAAGTCAAGAAGATGTGAAGACTTCAAGTGAAGACCTTCAAGATCAAGACTTGTGTCTAGGTTTGTTTTTATAAGATTTTGTTTTTAGATAAAATGTAAAGGATAGAATAGTTGGTGGATTGCTCAAGTATACACACACACACTCTTGATATAGATAAGTCTTTCATAAAAGAATTTTATTTTGAAAAATATAAAAGAGTTTTCTTTTAGAAAATACCAGTTTGGTTTTTGGAATTCAAGTTTATATGTTTTAACCAAAACCATATTTAGAGCTTAATGTCAAAAATATAGATATTTCACCATGTATGTGTAGTGGATCATTTCCATACACTCTATGCTTTAAAAGAGTTTAAAATATCTTGTTTTTGTATTTGAAGAAGTTTTGGAAAAACCAATTTTGGAAAAATACAGTTTTCGTTTTCAGCCAAAATTTCCAAGTTACAAAAATAGTTCAAATTATTTGTAACATGTCTTGATTTTGTTCAAGCATGTTTGATAATCAAAGTATAATATTAAAACTATTTTTGTAGATTTTTCATGATTTTATGGGATTTTATTTGAGCCAAAATGACCAACATTTTAATCCCAAAACTGACCTGTCTGGCTTCTGCCGGTCGACCGGACCGGTCAACCGAGCTTGAAGTCGGTCAACCGGGTCGTCGACCAATGTGCACAGAACGTGCACGCAAGGACTGCTGGAGGGCCGGTCGACCGACCCGGTCAACCGCAGGGAGCTTCTGCTCTCTGAAAAGCCTCGATCGACCGGCAGAGAGCTCTGCTCTCTGTTCTAGTGCCACAGTCGACCGGCCGGCGACCGCTGGCTCAATGGTCAGAATTCTGCCCGTTGGCCGGTCGACCGGGCGGTCGACCGACAGGCCAACCTGGCTCCCAACGGCTTGTTTTTCTAACTCTATAAATTGGGACTTTTGGGGGCTGTTTTCTAGAAGATTTAGAAGAAGTTTTGGGCTAGTTTTTCCTACTCATTTCAGTGGTTATATCCACAAGTTTTAGAGCAAATATTTCCAATCAAAAGGGGAGTTTATCAAGAGTGATTTTAGAAGTGATTTTCTTGAGTTTTCCTCCACCATTTCAATCCTTGTTTTCTCACACAATACTTGAGCAACCCATTGACATATTCATTCTATAGGAGTGTTATTGTGAGATTGTTTTAGGTGATCAAAGAGTTGTGATCACCAAAGACTTCATCTTGTGCTTTGAGGAGGCGAACGTGTGTGTTCGCGGTGTTTCGGGTTTGTGTGTGAACTCGGTGTTTGAGGTGCGGCCTCGGCGAGCTTGTGGGCTTGCGGTGTGTACGGGACTAGAGAGTCCAAGAGTTCTAGTGGGAACTCCTTGTATGTGTTGCGGCACCGAATGATCCGGTGGGATCGGTTTATAGTGAAAATCCTTCAAGTGTGAAGGCGGGGACGTAGAGCAAGTGTGCTCGTACCTCGAAACAAATTTCCCGTATTTGCGATTGCTCACTTTCTATCTCTTATTCTTGTTTATATCTTGCATACTTTTATTGCTTTCATCTTATATGCTTGATATATATATTGTGAGCTTAATTGTTATATGCTTGGGATTGTTTGCTAACACTTGTATTCAACCAAGAGAGCCAACGCGGCACCTCAACTCTTATTTAGAGGAATCTTGAGGAGTTAGTCCAGAGCCCTTCACGGGAAATTCTTTTGTGTTATACGTGGTGTTTAGTATAATAAGTTTTTAATTCCGCATTTAGTGACCATTAGATTAGCCATCACCTATTCACCCCCCCTCCCTCTTGGTGATTTTACAGAATCATGTAAGAAATATAATCATGAAGATAAGACAATGAAGCTCAATCAAAACATATGAAATTTTTTTCATAAATATAAAATCATAAAACATGAAAAATTCTATTTTCCATTAAAAACTAACCAAACTTCAAGGCATATGTATGTTTTGTCAAAACTAAAGCATACATATTTATCCAAAATATGAATGAGTCTACAAATAAGTACATGGCATATAATGCAAGTGACTCAAGGATAGAACATGAATATCATATAGTTTTGATAAAATTTACATATACGTGAAGCTAAATATATTTTTATGAAAACATGAACAAGGGTGATATAAAACAGATGTACAAATACAAGTATAAATGTAAGAGTCAACAAAACTAGGTTATACAATAATAAAGCATGCAAACATAAGAATCAAGTGTAGCTTATTAATTGTACAAGTATAATCACAAGTTTTAATGAAAATTACATCTAAACATGTAATCAAAATATGATAAGCACAAAACATCAAATCATAAAAGATAAACCAATATCATCGTTAGCATAAATGCAAGTATTATTAACACTAAGATATACACAATAGCTAAACTATAGTGAGAACATAAAGGATATGTATTCATATAAGCATGGGTATATCTCAAAGACTACATATGTATATCACAAGTCTAATAATCATTGTATTTGAGCATGAAAATCATGACATGCTAAAACTATTTAATGAAACAAGCATATAAACATAAACATGATATGCTAAAAATATAACATAGAAGTTAGAGATAGTTACCAAAACTAATTGAACTAATCTCCACTTCTTCAAACATGATGGTCCTCCCACCAAAACTTCTTGATAGCGATGCATCAATGTAATTATCCGTTGAGCTCCGATTGGATCCACCATCAAGGCACCAAATCTCTCACGTCTTGTAAGAGCCCATGCCTACATAAAAAAAAAAAAAATTGGAATGGATTTTGGTATCCAAACTTTTTTGGGTCCATGGGGGTTAGTACCTCTCCAACACAAATATGTTTACTTGCAAAATTTAAAACATATATTCTATCATAATAAAACTTTGCAAGATGGCCTTTGTGGTCACAATGTGTACAAGTACACACTCTAGCATACATGGTGTCATGTGCGTGAACATGAGAAGCATGTGTATGCCGTGAATAGTGTGCATGCAAATGTGGAGCATATTTCTTATGAAATATGGATTCTAATATCTTGTGGTTCATAGCACATTGGCTCAAAGTGAAGTCCAAGCATTCTACACTCTTCTTCAACATACAAATATCATTATCAATCGAAGAAGAAGTGGACCAATCAATAGAAACCAAATTATTATCACAAGAAGATGAAGCAATAGAAGCATGACAAGAATGGGAAGCAAAATCATTTTTCAAAGAATTTTTTTTCTAAAGAAATACATTCCAATTCTTTAGAAATCAAAACAATTTTTTTCAACGAATTATTCTTTTTTAAAACAAAATCAAGTTTTGAAGACAAAACACCATTTTTCTTCAAAATAACATCTAAATCATTTTATTTTTCAAAAACTCATTTTTCTTCAAAACAAGATCAAGTTCGATTTTCAAGGAATCCTTTCACTTGAAAACTTAACTTCTCCTTAAAACCAAATCGAGTTTTGAAAACAAAATCTCATTTTCTTTCTTTAAATCAAAACTCTTCTTTTTCAAAATATTATATTTCGAAAGCAAGTTTTCACAAAACTTAGAATGCTCTTTATTCAAAGCGTGGGCATCTATACTACTATCATAATTATTGAAAGAGCTAGCACAATCGTCAAGATGAGATTCCGAAGTTACCTCAAGGGAGTCATTCTCTTAGACCACATAGCACGCTTTGTCAGACTCATCTACTACGGGTTCTCTCTCTATATTATTTGAAGCGTGTTTCTTGAGAGAGATCAAAGTGTTTCATACTGCAAAAGTGGAATCACAATGAGAAACTAAAGAAATATGTTTTTTGCAAAGTGTGTGCGCTTTAGTGCATCCATGGCTTGTGTATTAGCGTCTAAGTACTTGCCGTTATCAATATAAGATTTCTTAGTAGTGGCATGATAAACATGCAATCCTATGACTTTAAAGATATGCACTCATCTTAAACTTCTATATATCAATGTTAGATGCATCATACATGGGTGGAAAAAGATAATCCATGAGTGCAATGAATGAATGTGTTCAAAACAAATATATAGACTAGCAAATGAGGATCACACTACTAGGTGATTAAACCGATTATCAGGAGCGAAAACTCTGATACCAATTTAAATAATACACCTAGAGGGGGGTAAATAGGTGTAGTGCTAATCTAATGACAAATAATATGAAATTAAAACTTTTACACTAACACACAATGTATAATCAAGAGTGAGTCCGAATTTCCCGTGAAGGGCTCTGAAACTTCTCCTCACGATTTCTCTAAATTATGAGTTGAGGTACTTCAATAGCTCTCTTGGTTAAATACGAGTGTAAGCACATAAACAATATCTAGCATATATAGATATGGGCAATAATAATGCAAGATATAAAGAGATTGAGAGTTGAAAGATAGAGAGCTTCAAATGCAAACACAAGGATATATTTTAAGGTTCGAGCTACTGTTCTACATCTTCGCCTTCACACAGAAGAATTTTCACTATGTCCACTAAGGACCTTCAACAAAGGGACCTCCACTGAGAAATTACAACTTACAAGAGGAGTACATTACTTCAACTCTCACATCTCTACACAAGAGGGTAGGCACAAAGTCAAGCACAAAACAAAGAGAAAATTACAACTTAGTGATCACTTAGACAATAAATAAGACTTGGTGATCTCAAAATATCACAAACAAAACACCTCTCACAATACAAGATTCTAGAGGATAGATTTGCAATGCAAAGCTCAAGTATGTGAGTGAACAATGATTTTGAAAAAGAAACACAAAGAGAAAACATTTGGGAAAACTCTAGAAATGATATAGAAATTTAGAACAAGAAACTAGAATCTCAAAACTTATTTTCTTTTGATTTTTCAAAACTTTGAAACAAAATAAAAATATTGATTTTGAAGCTCAAAAACTTATTTAAAAACTTGCTGTAAAAACTCTGTAGAAGATGGAAAATATTGCTCTAAAAAACCTTGTCAAATACTGGCCAAGAGAACTCATATATATAGGGGTTCAGAAAACTAGGTGTTGGGGCTCAAAACCAGGCCACACTGGCCTGTCCGTCGACCGCCCAGTTGACCGGCTAACTTCTGACCATTAGGGTTGTCGATCAACTGCCTGGTCAACTGCCCCCAAGGCACAGAGAGTTTTTACTCTTTGTCGGTCAACCGCTCGATCGACCAACCCCCAACAGAAAGTTGGATTGAGCCAGTCGATTGACCGATCCTTGCTACAGTCGACCGAGCAAAGGCTCTGGGCATGTGCATGCTTCTTTGCACATCGATCAACTGCCCGGTTGACCGGTAGGTCAGCCGTAAGCAGCCCAAACACCCAATTTTTAGGGTTTAAACTCTAACTTGTTAAATCCATAAAAATTCAATTAAATCCCATTAAATTTCATAAAAATAAGTTAATATAAACAAATTAAAGTACAAATATGTGTGATAAAAAAATTAACACATATTACAAACATGTGAACTATTTTTGAGGTATAGAAATTAAAGCTTTAAACAAAAACTGTATTTTCTAAAACCTATCCTTTGAAAAGGAAATCAGATTTTTCTATAACTTATATAAGTACAAAAATAAGATATTAAAACATATTTGAAGCATAGTGTGTATGGATATAATCAAATACACATAGTAAATGATATATACTTTTTTTTGATAATAAATACCAAAATAAGTTTTGATACAAATAAAACTTTAAACACATGAACTAGATACATCAAAATAAGTTTCTCTAAACATATGAAGTATAAATGCATATGGATGAAATTCAATACACATATAAAGCATGTAAACTTGTTTCGATAAAATCTATTCATGAAACTGAAAGATGTATACTTCATATATCAAAACATAAAACGAAACACATGATAAACTAAAACTCAAAACTTGATTCTCTGAGTTTTGTGTAAACCAAATAGATATAATCTTGAAAGTGAAATGGTTAAACTGAAAATCAAGCTATAAACTTGTGTTTGTGAACTTGAGCAATTCAATAACTATTCTATCCTTACACAAGATCTAAACAAAACATCTAAACAAACCTAGATACAAGTCTTCTTGTAGACCTTCTCAAAGACGACTCAATCCAAACATGATCCAAAAAGCTTGACTCCATCTCGAGTACTTGATGCGATCTTGAAGTACGAGCTCTTGAGTCAACACATGATACCTTCAAATCTTGACTTCAAGTCCACTATAGAGCTAAACATTAATAATGATCTTGACCTATATCTAAAACTTAATAATACAAGATCATTAGTAACATAACTTCATAAGTAAGTCATTATCAAAACTAGAGTGAAAGGCCTTTGGGCCGACAAATGGGACACATAAAGAGGAACTACCTAGTACTGGATAGGAATCCAGGATTCACAGAAGTGTGGAGAGCTCCAGCTGGAGTGGCATATTTAGGAAGAACTGCCAATAGCTCAAAACTTTTGATCCCTATACTGAGGCAGGCAGCAACCCAGTCATCAGTACAGTAGCAATAGACTCAAGGAAGAGTATTTGCATTGACTCCACAAGATGCCAGGGCTTCGAACTCCATGGTGGAGGTGTGATATCCTTATTGGGACATACAACCCGTGCATTATTTGATCTCGTTGCTATCATTCTTTCATATCTAGTGCATTTGCTTATAAACTGAATCAATCTCCTGAATCTCTCGGGTTTCAGTTAGTTATATCCACAATGCTAGGTGTAGAAATGATATCTAACACTAGATATAAGGACTGCGAAGTGGTGATTGGTGAAGTAACATAGACTTGACAAGATTGGGCAAGATGGAGTTTGATGTTATTTTCGGAATGGACTTGTTATCAGCATTCCATGCATATGTAGATTGTTGTGAGAAGAAGGTGATTTTCATGATGAAAGTAATTTCGGAGTTCATCTTCGAGGGATAAAGGATGGTTATAATATCCCAGTCATATCGGCTATGAGGGCCACGAGATTATTAAGATAAGGATGTCAGGGATTTCTAGCTGCTATTACGAGTGAACAAGGGATTGATAGCAAACTTGAAAGTATTCCAGTAGTGAAGGAGTATCCTGATGTGTTTCTTGAAGAATTACTAGGGTTGACCCCAGAAAGAGAAGTATAATTTTCAATAGATTTAATATCGGAACTGCTCCAATATCCAAAGCACCATACCGCATGGCTCCTACTGAAATGAAAGAATTTAAGATTTAACTACAAGTCTTATTAGATAAAGGGTTTATCCGACCCAGTATATCACCTTGGGGAGCGCCAGTAATATTTGTTAAAAAGAAGGATGAAAGTATGAGATTATGCATTGATTATAGATAATTGAATAAGGTCGCTATCAAGAATCGGTATCCACTTCCCCAGATTGATGATTTATTTGATCAACTTTAGCGTTCTTGTATATTCTCAAAAATTGACTTGCGATCAGGTTACCATCAGTTGAAGATCAAACTAAGGGATGTAGCTAAATCAGTTCTAGAGCAAGGTATGGACATTATGAATTCTTAGTTATGCCATTGGGCTTACCAATGCCCCAGCAATATTCATGAATTTGATGAATGGAATATTTTAGCCATATCTTGATCAATTCATGGTGGTATTCATTGATATACTGATCTATTCAAAAGGTTAAGAGGAACATGAAAATAATTTAAGGATTATCTTACAAATTTTGAGAGAAAAATAATTATATGCTAAGCTCAAGAAATGTGAATTCTGATTGAAACAAATAGGATTTCTTAGCCACATTATATCCAAAGAAGGAATATCGGTGGATCTAACAAAGATCGAAGCAATCAAGTATTGGCCTCGGTCCGCAAATGTTACTGAAGTTCGAAATTTTTTGGGATTGGCTGGGTATTATCAAAGATTTGTAGAAGGATTTTTTCGAATTATAGCATATTAACTCAATTAACTACTAAAAGTGAGAAGTTTGTTTGGGGAGAAAATCAAGTGAAAAGCTTTCAAGAATTGAAAACTAGGTTAAACTCAGCCCCAATTTTAGCTATGCCTTCAAGAACGGAAGGATATGTTATATATAGTGATGCATCAAATCTTGGAATGGGGTGTGTTCTGATGCAACACGGAAGAGTGATTGTTTATGCTTCCAAACAATTGAGAACCCATGAGAAGAACTATCCTACTAATGATTTGGTGTTAGTCACAGTAATTTTTGCCCTAAAGATTTAGCGGCATTATTTATACGGATATCCTGTGAGGTTTTTACAGATCACAAAAGTCTGAAGTATATTTTTACACAGAAAGAATTAAACATGCGACAAAGAAGTGGTTGAGCTAATAAAAGACTATGATATCACCACACAGTATCACCCTGAGATGGCCAACGTAGTGGCTGATGAAATTACACCTAGAGGGGTGAATAGGTGTATTTCTAATCAATTAAAAGTTCAAAGCAATATAATATGAGATGATGCAACCTATCACTCAAAACAAGACTTGAAGCTGAATTCCCCGTGAAGGGCTCTGAACTTCTCCTCGTGATTCCTCTAGATAAGAGTTGAGGTGTTTAATTGCTATCTTATTGTGATGAGTATAGATCAACAGTAATGAATGAATAAAAAGCAAATAAGTAGAGACAAGAAAGTAATCGCAAACAAGAAGATTTGTTTCGAGGTTCGAGCCACTGCTCTACGTCCCCGCTTTCACCACCGTGAAGGATTTCTCAATCCACTATAGGATCTTCCACCAAGAGACCTTACACCAAGGAATTACAACCACTCAGAGTACACAACTCTCCAACACACTCCTCTAGTCTAGAGGTAGCGTAATGACAATGGAACAATCTCTTGGTGATCAAAAGACCACAAACTCTCTCTTGAAAACTCTCTTACAAAATCATATAGAATAAGATATAAATTTGAAGGTCAAGAATTTATAAGTGAGAGTAAAATCAAAAGAGAGTTTTGAGAACCAAAAACTTGAAGTAAATTTTTGAAAATAAAAATACAAAACTGAAACTTGAAAGCTCTTTCTCTTGAAACCTAAAACTTGATTTTTCAAATAGAATTGTTGTTGTTGTTGTTGTAATGAACTCAACCCTAATGACCCCTTTATATAGGTTTTAGGAAGAGCAAACTTAGAATAGTTTTACCAGGTTTAAAAGTAATAAATTGACTCTTAAAATTCAACAAAACACATTTAAAAATATGTTAAAAATCAGCCTCTAGAAAATTAGCCATTCTGCCAATATGGTAGACTATTGGTTAACTTTAAGCACAGTTTTCAGGTTGAAAATATCAGAATACAAAATTAAATATATAGGAATAATTTGTAACTCTATAAGTCTTGTTTCTAATGCAACTTAAACCAATTCAATACCATTTCAAAATAGAAAGTTATCAATAAAATACTGAAAGGCGATAAATCAAAAACGGTAAACTATTTTTAGAACAAGAACAGACTTCAACCCAATATTTGACACTTTAATATTTGAATCAGAAAATAATTATTGATTAACAAAATATAGCCCTAATATTTATCTTTGAAATGCAATTTAAATCATGCTAATTAATATAAGAATAAAAAGATATGATCAAAAATCTAAAAGGGTATCGAGCAGATCAGCAGAACTAAAACTGGTTAAAATTCAAAACCATACTTTTGAAAAACGTGCATTTTTGTGTGTGTGTATTTTTAAGCTTCAGAAATATATTCTACCTTTTAACAAACTAAACTAAATGCAAACTGAAGTCTTCTTGTAAAACTCCTTCTCCAAGTCGACTCGATCCAAACACGATCCAACGAGCATGACTCCAACCGAGTGTTAGATGCGATATTGACGCGCGAGCTCGTGAATCTACATGTGTTAGCTCCAAAACTCCTTTGTTGAAGCTAGACACGTACTAATATCTTGATTAATAACTGAAACTATATAAACACAAGATCATTAGTAAACTATAACTATATGAGTTAATCATCTCAAAACTAGAGTAATGGGCTTTAGGCCAACAATCTCTCCCTTTTTGATGATGACAAAACTCATGGAGTTATATATGCATGTATTAAAGTTAAGCTTCATAGAAGCTCCTCGTTAACTCATACGTAGCATAAACAAATAAGGATATTCAATAAAAGCATAAAGTAAATAAAAATATATATTCATAAACAAGGATATAAACATGCATGTATAAACTCTCTAAATTCTTCTCCCCCTTTTTGTCAAGTCATCAATAAAGAGGTGAGGACAATCAAACAATAAAGATGTATACGTAATATACATTCATGAAGAGGAGAGACGTAAAGCTAGCTCCCCCTGCATACATGCATTACATAGAGAAGGGATGACATGACCCTCACCTACATAAAGCATAATATACAATATATAAACGGAGATGTTAAGCTCCCTCTACACGCGTGTATCACTTAAAGAAGAGAGGTCAAGCTCTATTATATGTGTAATACACTTCAACATGAATAAATATAAAGAGAAGATGTTAAGCTCCCCTTGCATATAGGCAAAACATATCAACAAATTTTGAAACCATTTTTTTTAAAATAAATTTTTGAAATTTCTTTAGTCAACAAAACAAATTTTGATAGCAATGAAATCAAATAGTAGTTGACACAAACAAATATTGATACCATTAGATTTTTTTTTTTTAAGATACCAATAGTAGATTTTGATACCAATTGAAGGTGAAACATGAAATATTTTGATATCAATTAATTACCAATTGAAATTAATGCATAAGCTTGTAAAGATACCAATTAACATTTAGAATAAAATCAAGCTTAACATAAACATAATTTGTGCTTTAAGAATGTAAAGATTTTATAAAACAAGCACAATCAAATCATATATATGTATGTATGAAAATGAAAATACCAATTGAAATTGATACTAATTAAAATTTGAAGCATACACAAATAACATAAAGATCATCTGTATAACTCATACCTACCACCCTATTCATGCACAAGTTTAAAAGATATTCAATAAGGGTACACAAGGCATAGTCGCCCATCTAACCGCCCTTAGATGGTAGGGGTTTTCAAAAATCATGATTTGAAAAATATTTTAGCATAATTTGAAAACTCTACCAATTGAAGGATAAAGACTAGTTTAAAGATAATTTTGAACATCTAGTATTAAATCCTTCAAACATGAAAATAAATCATATATTCTATGAAAACATGAAAATCACATGATTATCGACACTCAAATCGCAATAAAGCACATATATGCTCATGAAATAAAAAATCATGAGTAAACACCAAATATAGAGTGTAGGAGTCATGTAATCAACAAAATCATGAAAATAAAACATTGAAGCTCATATGAATTTTCTTTTATCAAAGTAAGAAATCATCAAAACTAAATATGCTTTAAGGTATATGTATGTTTTGTTGAAACTAAAAGTATACATACATATCCCAAACATAAATGAGTCAAAAAAAATTTGCATAAAAAGAAAGTGACTCTAGGATAGACATGTATATCCAATAGTTTTAGACAAAATTAACAAATACATGAAGATAAATATATTTTTATGAAAACATATACAAAAAATAGGAAAAACAAGTAAAGATATAAGAATCATTAAAATTAGGTTATACAAGTACATCCAATGGGTAAAATGAGCAATAAAACGCATACATGTGATAAACAAATGTGGCTCATTAGTTGTACAAGTATAAATATAAGTTTTAATAAAAATTTTATCTAAACAAGTAATCAAAAGCATGAAGTGCAAACCATAAACAAACATAATAACATGAAAAACCAAAACATGCTAAAATCAATCAATGAGAGCATGTAAACATAAATAAGGAGTTAGAGATAGTTGCCAAAATCAATAGGGCTAATCTCTATGTCTCCAAGCTATAGTGGTCCTCCCACCAAATATCCTTGAAGGTGATGCATCTAATGTAGTGTTCATCAAACTCATATGCATTCACCATCAAGACACTAATACCCTCACGTCAAGTGAGAGCCCACATCTACATTAAATATAATAGGGGTAGATTTTGGTACCCATACCTTATTGGGTCCATGAGGGTTAGTACTTTTCCTAACCCAAACAAGATTATTTACAAAATTTGTAATATTTTTTCTATTATAACAAAATCTTGAAAGGTGGCCCTTACGTTCACAATGTGTACAAGTGTACACATGAGCATACATAGCGTCATGTGTGTGAATATGAGAAGCATGTGTATGCCGTAATTTGTGTGCAAGTATATGTGGTGCATGTTTCTTGCTGAACATGGATTCCAATTTCTTGTGATTCATAGCACATTAGCTCAAAATGGAGCCCAAACAATCAACACTCTTCTTTAACATAATTATATCATTTTCAATATTAGAAGAAGAAGTGGAGCATGCAATAGAAACACTAGATGGTGAAGCTATAGTAACATAGCAAACATGAGAAGATAAATCATTTTTTAAAGAAGTGTTTTCTTTTGAAACTAAATCCAATTCTTTTGAAATCAAAATTCTTTTGAAATCAAGGCAATTTTATTTTTCAATGAATTGTTCTCTTTTAAAACAATTTCAAGTTTTGAAGATAAAACTTTGTTTTTCTTCACAACATCATCACAATCATTTTTATTTTTCAAAATTTCATTTTCTTTTAAAATAAGGTCGAGTTGGGATTTCAATAAATCCCTTTCACTTGAAATCTCAACACTCTCTTGCAAAGCCATATGGAGTTTTGAAAATAAGTCCTTATTTTCTTCTTTTATTTAAGGCTTTTTTTCAAAATTTTGTATTTTTCAAGCAAGTTTTCACAAACTATAGATAGTTCTTCATTTAATGCATCTGTATCCATATTATCTTCACAGGAAGACCTAGAACTATCATCTAGTTGAGTATCCGAGTTTATCTCAAGGGAGTCATTCCCTTGAACCATGAAGCAAGCTTGATTGGACTCTTCTCTGCTGGATTCTTTCTCAACATTCTTTGTAGTTTGTAGCTCAGGAGAGGTCAAAATATTCCACACTGCAAAAGCGGAATCATAAAGAGAAACCATAGATAAATATACTTTGCTAAGTGAATATTTTAGTGCATTTAGGGCTTGAGCATTAGCCTCAATGTACTTAGCATTACAAAAATAGGTTTTGTTGATAGTGGCAAGATAGACATGCAAACCTAGAGATTTTAAGTAAGTACTCATTCTAATTTTTCATATATCAATGTTAGAAACATCAAACATGGGAGGGGCAAGGTGATTCATTAGTGTACAAATAATATGTGTGCAAATGTAAATCTAGATTAGCAATCCAAGATCTCACTCTTAGGTGGTTAAACCTAATATCAGGAGTGTAGGCTCTGATACCAATTGAAATTACACTAGAGAGGAGGTGAATAGGTGTATTGCTAATCAATTAAAATTTTAATGCAATATAAAATGAGATGATGCAACTGATCACTCAAAACAAGACTTGAAACTGAATTTCCCGTGAAGGGCTCTGAACTTCTTCTCGTGATTCCTCTAGATAAGAATTGAGGTGCTTAATTGCTATCTTGTTATGATGAGTATAGATCGATAATAATGAATGAATAAAAAGTAAATAAGTAGAGGCAAGAAAGTAATCACAAACAAGAAGATTTGTTTCGAGGTTTGAGCCACTGCTCTACGTCCCCGCCTTCACCACCGTGAAGGATTTTCCAATCCACTATAGGATCTTCTACCAAGGGACCTTATACCAAGGAATTACAACCACTCAGAGTTCACAACTCTCCAATACACTCCTCTAGTCCAGAGGTAGCGTAACGACAATGGAACAATCTCTTGGTGATCAAAAGACCACAAACTCTCTCTTGAAAACTCTCTTACAAAACCCTATAGAATAAGATATAAATTTGAAGCTCAAGAATTTGTAAGTGAGAGTAAAATTAGAACATGAGAACCAAAAACTTGAAGTAGATTTTTAAAAATAAAATACAAAACTAAAACTTAAAAGCTCTTTCTCTTATAAGCCAAAACTTGATTTTTCAAATAGAATTGTTATTGTTGTTGGTGTTGTAATGAATTCAACCCAATGACCCCTTTATATAGGTTTTAAGAAGAGCAAAGTTAGAATAGTTTTACCAGATTTAAAAGGAATAAATTGACTCTTAAAATTCAACAAAACACGTTTTAAAAACATATTAAAAATCAGCCTCAAAAAAATTAGTCATTCTATCAATCTGGCAGACTGTTGGTTAAATTTGAGCACTATTTTTAGTATGAAAATGTCAGAATTCAAAATTAAGTATATAATAATAATTTGTAACTCTATAAGTTCTGGTTCTAATGCAACTTAAATCAATTTAATACCATTTCAGAATATAAAGTTATCAATAAAATACTGAAAGGTGTCAAATCAAAAACTGTAAACTATTTTCAGAATAAGAATAGATTTCAACCCAATATTTGATATCTTTAACATTTGAATCAGAAAATAATTATTGAATAAGAAATATAGCTCTAAACGTTATCTTTGAAATGCAATTTAAATCATGCTAATTGAATGTAAGAATAAAAAGTTATGATCAGAAATCTAAAAGAGTGTCGAGCAAATCAACAGAACTAAAACTGGTTAAAATCTAAAACCATACTTTTGAAAAACGTGTATTTTTGTGTGTGTGTATATTTTTGAGCTTCAAAAATATATTCTACCTTTAACAAACTAAACTAAATACAAAGTAAAGTCTTCTTGTAGAACTCCTCCAAATCGACTCGATCCAAACATGATCTAATGAGCTTGACTCCAACCGAGTGCTAGATGCGATCTTGACGCACAAGCTCTTGAATCTACATATCTTAGCTCCAAAACTCCTTTGTTGAAGCTAGATACGTACTAATATCTTGATTAATAACTGAAACTATATAAATACAAGATCATTAGTAAACTATAATTATATGAGTTAATCATCATCAAAACTAGAGTGATGGGCCTTTGGGCCAACAGCGGATGCTATGAATCAAAAATCAGAAGGATCATTAGCTGCCTTGTTAACTCGGCAACTGAGATTATTGAGAGATCTGGAGAAAATGCAAATAAATGTTAGACTTAATAATTCCTCCAGTGGAGATTTGATCTATATGATGAGATCAAATGATGCACAACAAGGAGACCCTTAGTTGATGAAAATTCGAGGAAAGGTACAGAAAGGAGAGTTTAAAGAATTCAACATTAAGGATGACATGTTGAGATTTGAACACCTATTGTGTGTGCCTGAAATAGCAGAAATAAAGAAAAAGATAATGAAAAAAGCTCATAGTACCCCTTATACAGCCCACCGGGGAGTACTAAAATGTATCAGGATCTGCGACACAATTTTTGGTGGGACAGAATGAAGAAAGACATCGCCGAGTTTGTATAAGATGTTTGGTTGAAAGTTGAGCATAAGAAACCTCTAGGACTACTTGAACCGTTGCCAATTCCTGAATTGAAATGGATTCACATTACCATGGATTCTGTTACAGGATTTCCTCAGACATTACAAGGATTAGATGCCATTTGGGTTATGGTAGATAAACTTACTAAATCTGGCCACTTCTTACCTATTCGAATCAACTACTCAATAGACAAATTAGCTCAAGTATATATCCAAGAAATAATCCGGCTACATGGAGTATTGAGTCTATTGTATCAGATCAGGACCCTCGATTTCAGTCAAGATTCTGGAAGTGTTTATCTGAAGCCACGGGCACTAAGTTACAACCAAGTACAGCTGCACGCCCTAGATAGATGGGCAGTCAGGAACTATACAAATACTGGAGGATATGTTAAGAACTTGTGTGCTAGATTTTGGGAGAAACTGAGACAAACATCTTCCTTTAGTAGAGTTTGCTTATGACAATAGCTATCAATCTATGATTGTTATACCCCATTTGAGATTTTATATGGTAGAAAATGTAGATCACTAATTTGTTGAGAAGAAGTTAGAGATAAAAGGATGCTTAGTCTTAATATCATCTAAGAAACTACTGATAAGATTAAATTAATTAAGAAAAGGATCAAGGCAGCTCAAAGCAGACAAAAGGTCTATGGAGACAAGCATCGCAGATCGTTTGAATTTTCAGTGGGAGATAAAGTTTATCTGAAGGTGTCTCCAATTAAGAGAGTCGTATGCACTGACAAGAGGAACAAATTAAATCCTCAATACATTGGGCCATTTGAGATATTAGATAAAATTGGACCGATCGCCTACTGTCTAGCATTACCTTTAGAGTTGGAAAGGATTCATAATGTATTTCATATTTCTCAGTTAAGAAAGTATATACCTGATCCCAATCATATTATTCCTTATCAACCTCTGCAAGTTCGAGAAGACATATCTTATAGGAGGAGCCAATACAAATTTTAGGTCACAAGGAGAAACAACTGAGGAACAAAATAATTTTCCTAGTTAAAGTTCTGTGGAGAAGCCAGCAGATTGAAGAAACTACATGGGTGTCAGAGGTTGAAATGCGAAAAACCTAACCTCACTTATTTCAAGGTATGTCAATTTTCGAGGATGAAACTTTCATAAGGGAGCTAGAACTGTAACACCCATTTTATTTAATCATGACTCAGTACTCTGCATGTTGATTTTTAGCTAAATCAAGTTAACTAATTTGGTAATCATAATATGATTTAAATCAAAATTTTAATAAAACCTTGAAGTAAATAACCACATATAGATGATGAATATTGTTACTAGAAGTATATACATGTCTGTGATGAATGGAATATGTATATATACTAGTATATAAAAAAATATAGATACAAGAGATATCTTCTGTACCCATGATAATATTTTAAAGAGGGATGGGAAGTATAGGGGACTTGCTTAAAATGTGGATCTCATGCCAAGTGGCATGAGAGGGGAGAGAAATTTTGAAGTAGGATCTTATTTTTTCATGGTTGCATTTTCCTTCAACTACAACCTCTCCCAAATTCTCACACTCCTCTCTCCCCTCTCCCCTTTACCCATAGCTATCGGCCACCTCCCAAAGTCGCCAGCCCCATTCCCCTCTCTTACACACTCACACTCTCTCTAAGATCCTTCTTCTCTCTTGATTCTACCTAAAACCATACTTACCTCTACTTAAACTTTAGATTAGCAAAAATAGAATTTCATGGTGTGTTGAGGAGGAAGATCATGGCAAAAGTGGAAGAGATTAGTGGATCGGAAGTGCATTTTATCGATTAAACAAGGTGTTAAGGAATTAGAAGGTGCTCAAGTATTTGGGAAACTTTTTTAAGAGGTGAGTAGAGTTTTTAACCTCACTCATCATAGGGATGAAATACTTAAGTTGTGAAATTAGATAATCTTATGG
This sequence comes from Agave tequilana, assembly GCA_038442645.1. Classification (NCBI taxonomy): domain Eukaryota; kingdom Viridiplantae; phylum Streptophyta; class Magnoliopsida; order Asparagales; family Asparagaceae; genus Agave; species Agave tequilana. Next base: position 43,223 of record JAVJIF010029383.1, on the reverse strand, counting down.
ATAATACTCTAATATTAGTAAGGGTTAAGGCTACATGTATGTGTATTGTGATTTGTATATGAAAGCTACCATGATCATGCTACTGAGTATTGGATGCATGCCATATTTGGGTAATGTATATCTATTATATAAACACATATATGAAATTGTGATTTCTATATGAAAGCTAATATGATCATATTATTGAATATTGGATGCATGTCATATATGTGTGAAACATACTTAACATATATATATGTATGCATACATGAAAGTTAATATTGGATGTATGATATATTATTTGTATGTGTACATGAGATAATTGATAATTTGGATAACCATTATAATTGAAGTATGATGGCTACATGAACACTTTTATGATCATACTATTGAGTGTAGGTTGTATGCTATGTTGGGTGTAATGTGTATTTAACATATGTGTATGTATATGTAATGAGATGGATGTTTGGATAACTCTTGTACTTAAGGCATGATTGCTACATGTAGTTTGGTATAATTATATCATTCAAATACATTCTTACATGTGAAGTTAAGAAATATTTCTATATGAGAAATTGGAGATTTTTAGTATGTTGTTTATATTCCTTATTATAATATATGTGGAGGAAGGGGCCGATGGAAATTCAGGTGGTGTGCGAAGACGGGTTAATATAATATTTCATATGCGTAGGAAGGGGCCGATAGGAAATTTTGGTGGTGTACAAAGACGGGTTAATGTAATATTTCATATGCAGAGAGAAGGGCCGATGGGAGAGTCCGGCGGTGTACGAAGACGAGGTAATGAAGTTTTATGATAGACTTGAATGAAATGATTTATCTATTAAATAGATATATCTTTTTAGCAAAACTTATGAAATTCTTGATTTTCTTATTATTAAAAAAAATATTATAGCACAGATTGTCACATGCATTCCTGTTATGAAAGCACAATACACAATAGTTGTTGGGTTAACAATTTTGTTCACTAAGCCGTTTAGCTCGTTTCATTCGTTTAAAAAATTTCAGGTTTAAACAAAGGTTAGGGGCCCGCTTGAAGCCAGAATTATTTTGATATAAAAGAAGAAATTCTCGTGGAAGACTTGAATAATTTCTTTTGACATATCTCTTATTACTTGCTTATATATGTGTAAATTTTAAAACTTTGTTATATGTAACTGTGTACTGAAATATGTTAGAACTTTGAATTGGGCTTGATATGTAATTAAGGATGTGTAGTGTGACACTTAATCTGAATTTTAGCTTGAGACATGTTATGTGTTCAAGTATATAATGAAGATCAGTGTTGATGTATAGTGATGTTAGATATATGCATATTGTTGAGTTGCAAAATTTGAAATTTAAGTAGGCGAAGTCAAGCTGAAATAATGTTGTATATTGTGTGATATATCATATATTGATAAGAAGGTTGTGTTAGCCGAAATCTGAGTTACTGTATTGAGATAGATCCCATAAATTTTAGAGGAGGTGATGCTGAAATTTTCAATGACAGAAAAAATTTTGAACAATTTTTTAAAGTTAATTTGGTGATTTATTACCTGGGACCTTTACATGTTCGATGAGGCTTTAATGTTGAGGGCTAACTCTCAGTAGGTGGAGAGTATGAAGACCAAGACGGTATCGCAGCGGGTGAAGGATGGTGCTACTCCACATTCTCTAGATGGTTCAGTAACATTTGGGATCTCACCGGATGTGACACCGGGTGGAGATCGTGTAGTCGTTTTGGATGCTAAACATGTTGAAGAAAAATTGTTTATTTGATTGCAGCTAGAAGAATCAAGAAGAATCCACAAAACTGAGTTGTTAAAAAGCATGGGTCTCAAATTGATGAGCTCAATTAGCTCAAATTGAAAAACGTTGTTCTCCATGGCGATCGTGATGATAAGATCCATATGACTCAGCCAGCTGGGTTCGTTGTTGTAGATTTGATTTCAGTTGGTGATTGAGCTTTCTAGATCTTGTTTGGATGAACTACATGTGGCTTGATCCCTTGGGCAATGATTGTTCATCAAAAGTATAGTCACATTTTTATGTTTATTTTTTATAAAGTACTACTATTTATTCATTTTACTTTTTAGTAAAGTGCAGGCATCTATAATTAAAATAAGAAAAGAAAAGAGCCCAAAAGAAGCCCACAAGTTTAAAGAGAAGTCCAAGAGCCCATCAAGCCCAAACTAATTTAAAAATTATCCTTATATGGGGAGAAAAGCTGAAAATATGTAAAGTTTCCTTTAATCAGTTAAAGATTACAATTCCAAAAATTTCAACTACAAGAGAGAGGAGACGCTCAAGCTCAAATATCCTCTTTGTTTAAGGCTGAGTTCTTTGCGTAGCGGTGAAAAGTAAATCTTGTTTTCCGTTAACCAGGTGAACATTAAGCTTCTTCAGAACTTTTCTCTTTGGATCACTAATGGAGTAGCACAGCTCCTATCGAATGAAATCTCAAAGAGACTTAGGCAAAAACTTGAACTTAGCAAGTTTCTGTAGAGGAGTTAAACTCCTGTAAAGCCAATAATCCTCAGCTGAAAATTCTAACCCCTCTTCAATAGCAACTCTAACTATTTATAGGGGTTCTAGGGTAAAACTGTCCCCTAAAAATCTTCCATAATGAGGGTTAACTTTCCACATTACGTGGGCAGTACTTGACCCAGTAATTGGGGTAATTATAACTGAGACGCATGGCTCATTTGCGGTTGAAACGTGGACTTGAGCTCTGTGTTCGGCCATTGAAATGATGTTGGACGTGGGCCTCGAGCTCCACGTATGGGTACTGTTGTAGTGTTAAAATGCGAGCCTCGAACTCTGTGTTTTATCATTGATGTAATATTGGATGCGTGCCTCGAGCTTTGCGTCTGAGGCATGGCTTCAAGCTCTATGTCTTGGCATTGAAGTTGTGCTGAGATGCAGATTTCGAGCCTGCATCTTGGCATTGGAGGGATGCGTGGACGCAGGCTTCGTGCCCTGCGTCTTCGCATTAGAGGGATGCTAGGCGCAGGCTTCGAGCCCTGTGTCTTAGCATTGTATGAATGGATTTGATTAGCCTCGCGTCTAAAGTATGGACTCTATTATCTGATGACTTGTCTTCAGTGATTTTTTTAGATAGTCGACAGAACCCCCTCCAAAGTTTTCGAAACTCCACGATTGACTGGACGGATTCCGAAACACTTTGGACTTTTTTTTTGGCAGCAAGCTCTCAAGACTAGACTGGCAAACTTCTGAAATACCTTAAGCTTAATGTTGTCTAGATTTTGGTCTTCGTGAGTATACTGTTAAACTCTATGAAGCCATAAGAGATGATCATCGTGAGTGTCCAGTTATGCAGTCCGGACCTCATCGGTACTCTGAGCTTGTTGTTGGTGTACTGTTGAACCAGGGAAAATCGCCAACTGCTTTTGTCAGTGTACTATTTGAACTGATTGCAGAAGCAAAAACTGAACACAGATCTTTGATTAGTCTCTAAAATTGCATATTTCATATCACATCTTCACATTTATTTAATATTAAATTCTGCTAAAAACACCTCTCTTGTATTTTTCTAGGTCCATGGCATGAAATGAAGAAGAAAACCTAAAATCACCAATAAATTGGTGATTAAAGGCCCATAAAGATAGCCATTGACCTTGGAGGGTAATTCTGTCAAAACTAGGGGCCCAAAATCAAAAACCAGGACATGCAGCCGAGAGGGGACAGACGCAACAGCGCACTGCAGGCGGCGCTGCGCGCGCCGCACCAGTACAGCCACGAAAATGTGGCTCTGGTCGCATTTCCCTGGTCGTATTGGCGTTGTCGCGCCAGCGCTTTGGTCCAGGATTTGTCCCCCTGGCCCCCGTTCTCTTGGTGCCTATAAATACCCTCGCTTAGTGTTTTATAGGGAGAAATCAAGAGAGTAGGGTAGTTTCTTTCCATGTTGTAGTTTAGGATAGTTTAGTTTAGTTCTTCTTCTTCTTCCTCTTTGTATTTTTCATTTCTTTTAAATCTTATAAGAGGAGAGAGAGTGGTACATGGTTAGAAAGTAAGAGTGCTTGTAATAGAAGGTGACAAGTATGAAATGTTCTCTCTTTACCTCTCTTTATTTTCTTCTCTAACTCCTTATACATGTTTAACTAATTTTCTCTCATGGCAACTAACTACTAGCCACTAACTTGCTAACTTCTTACTTGATAATCCACATGAATCTAATAGCCTCTACTTGGCTTTACTCTTGCAAGAGCCGTTGATGGCTCACGATGATGGATCTAACACCCTAACATCCTAACTCTCTAAAGCTAACATTACTTTATTTCATGCTTGCTCTTATTCAGTTTTGATGGTTTAAGTATAACTTGCACTTGTTTTGTTCAGTTTGGATGTGAAAGTTATCTTATGGGTCATGCTTTAAAACGCTCTTGAACCAGGACAAGTGATGGCCAAGGATATATGTGAGGCAACTATTACTAAGAGGTTAGCATGTTAGTGGAGCCATTAGTAGTTAGTAGTTATAGATTTTCTTTCTTTTTCACTTTGTTTTAGATATATCTCAAAAATCACAAATATATTCTTTTCTATATTTCTCACTTCTTTGTTTTCACCGTACTTCACTTTTTATTCTTTGTTTCCTTTCCTTTTCATTCTTTCAAACATTGAAGAACTTTTAATATACATATGAACATACCGTGTAAGCTTCTATCGCCTCCTGTCCTTATGGATTCGACTCGTTTAAGCCTCTATGCTATAACAGAAGTATCGAGGAAGCAAAAGCATACACATTTTAACTCTTGATTTCAAAATATACACCTTTTGTGCGCGGTTTTCCCCCGACCAAATTTTGGCGCCGTTGCCGTGGATGGGAACAGTTTGATTTTACATTTTTGTTAACTTTTCTTCTTTGTTTTTAGTGTGCGGTTAAATTTTTAGCATTGCAGAATTTCACACTTGCTTTTGTGTGGTTTGGTAACTTCTTATATATTCTTATATTCTGCTATTAGTTTTTGTTTATATTACCTATGCAATAATTTAAGAACTAAAATACGGTAATTGAATGTTTTAAAATGGTTTAGATATTTGCATCTAGGCATGTGTCAATTTTCATTCTAATATACTGTATTTTGTTCTTTTGTTGTTGTGATCTTGACGGAGGTGTACATATTGCATTGCATATGTTAGGACAAACATGTGGGTGATTTACTCTCTTTGTGTGTTCATTCTTATCTATATTGTACACTTGTACAAATTGAACATAAGGGTAAAACCCAATACAACATAAGGTGGGGAAGTCATTACCCTTCCTTAGCCCAAAAAAAAATCACCTCCCCACTCACACAACCCAAGCCTAAATAAAATTTGCTAGATGCTAGCCCTGAGGGACATCTCGGACTCATTTAAGAGATTGACCTAAGGGAAAATTTGTTAGAAGTTAACTCTTGTCAAATTAGTGTCTAAGGTTGGGGATTGAGAGGCGAAATCTTAAAGAACAGTGGTTTGGCATAATTAGGCCTGTTGCTCCGGCACGGATACCTCCCACTAATTTTGCCTCTACCTTGCCAATTAACTCGTGGTCAGATTCTGACAATATACCCCTCATGGACGTCAACCAGTCAGGAGTCGTCTAGGTCTAAGTCAACCCTAGCATAGCCTGTTTTCTTTTTCTTTATTTGTATGTTTGTTGTTTGTTGTTTGTAAATTGTGAAATGGATTTTAACAGTAACAATTTTTTCAATCCTAATATGAATCCATATTTCACCCCGACCTCATTTGACTCGGATAACTCCGACCCGGCTATGTACAACATGAACCAACCATATAGGTTGGATTGGGATTATTCGACTCAATACCCATACCCCCAATCGTACGATCATAATTTTTAAAATAATTTCAACTCTTCACAGAGTCAATGGGGATTCACCTCCCCCAAGTCAAATTTTCAACCACATTTTCTACAATTTTCACAATGCTCATTCTCTGATTTTGATTCATATACTCCTTTTCCTGAACTACCAATTGAAGAAAAATCATCATTGAAAAGGAGTTTGGAAGAAGTGATAGAGGCCTAAAAATAATTTGAAAAAATGGTACCCTAATCATGTCCACAAAATTTCCAAAATTCATGTAGTTCTTTTTCAGAACGACTTAAAGGAAAATCATTGTGGGAAAAACCTATGGAATTCTTACAAGAGACCAAGTGCATAATGCAAAATACGATTGACTTTCCATGTCCACAAAATGTTCATACGACTCACGAATCATGTCATTTTGAAAATCCAGCTTCAATTTCATCATACTAACCTGAACTTGACCAACATCAAATTCTTGATAGTTTGACAAGTTATCTAATTCCTGAAATTAAACTTAAAGATGAATGTGAACCTGAGCTTCAATTTAGCGATTCGTGTCCAATCCTTGAATCAATATTGACTCCTGTAGTGTTACCTAAACTAAATAACGTTCTTGAGCTAGTTTTGATTCCTATAATTCCTGAACTTGAATCGATCATTTCACCCATTCACATTCCTTCCGTGGACGAAAATCAAGTTACAATTCATTATATCCATTTAAACTTGCCCAAAATTTTGGGAACCACCTTGACATTTTTGCAAGTTATCCTTTTTCTGAAATTAAACTTGAGCTTGAAAGTGATCCTGAACCTCAAGTTGGTAATTCCATTTCACTCTTTGATTCAATAATGACTCCGATATTTTTACTAGATTTTTTCTCTATTCCGGATCAACATTGAATCCTGTACCAGTACACCATAAAATTGAACCAATATCTTATGATCACACTTCAGTGATAGGGAAAGTGTGTAAACATTAATTCTTTGGTTTGGACCCTATTTTTGAATCAATTTCGACTCCCCCTTTGAATCTCGACTTGATCTGAGTCAAATTCCTGAGTAGGTATCGGTTTTTGTTCCTGTTCCATTTGAGTCCAAATCAATCATCTCTCAAAATCACACTTCATTGTTGGACAAGGATGTTGAAAAAAATGACTCAGTAACTATTTTTGAAAATTGGAAATTAGATGAGGATAAAATTTTAAATAAGACCATTCACTTAATCATTCTTTTACTGGGTCATATTAGAGAGGTCACTGGTGGGTTTTTGAAAGATCCATGATGTTTTGATTGGGTAGCAACGCTTGGCTCAGTCAGAACACCACCGGAGCCACCACTATGAGGTAATTTTTCTTCCCTTTTCATTTGTTTCATGTATATACACATTCATGATGCATTGAGGACAATGCATGAGATAAGTATGGGGGAGGGTTTACTAACGTAACTTGTTCTAAATTTTCTTTCTTTTACACTTCTTTTTAGGAAATTTTTAAAATTTTATTTTGTATAAAAAAATATTTTCTTTTCTTTTTACAAAACTTTTTGAAATAAGAGAAATAGTTTTGATCTATTTTTAAGAAAATTAAGATTATCTTAGGAATTAGGAAGACCTAAAATTATGAATTTTTAAATTGGGTCAAAATAATAGATCTTGTTTAAATTTTAGGATAAGGAACTAAGATTGGAGGACAATTTGATCTTGAATTTTTGGCCTTAGATTTATGCACTCACACTTCATAATTTTTTAAGATTGAAACAAAGACTGAAAATGCCATAAAAATTATATATATAAAAAATAATAATAAAATCACTTATTGAAGTTGGATACTTATGCCTCAGGAAGCATGATTTTTCGCGCATAAAACAATGGACGAAAAACAAAATAATCTCCTTTAGTTTTGTGGCTTTGTTTACTCGAGTCCTTAAGTCCGAAGGATGTTTTCTCATCTGGTACACTAAAACTATCTGGTTTGGGAGTCACCGGCTAAAGGTTCACTACTCGGGTAAATAAAAACTCCTAAGAAAACTAAGGGAAGAAAAAAGAAAAAAAAGAAGAAAAAAATAAATATACACAAATTAATAGCATAAAAGTTTGAGTCAGTATCCCAAAAATCTTCACAGTTCACAAAGTGTATATTTTTCTAAGAGTTTTATGAAAGATCAAAGAATCAATTCAATTTTAAATTCTTACATTTAATTTATAACAAGATTTTGCATTTTGACTTAGTTTAAGGAAAAATAATTTCTGGTTAACCTCTGACCTTGGATCACTTATATTTAACAAAAATACTTCAATATTTTTCTCTATTTCAAAATGCGTTTTAAAAAATACTGACATTTGATTTCTTTTATTTTGGACTTTGTGGGTGTAATCCGCTAAAAACCCTCAGGAGACAAAACTCCTCCTCTAGAGAAAACCTAGAGGTTTAACGACTTATTGCACATGCTAAGTGCAATCGCGTCACCTGCGAAAGTGTAATAATTTTCTTAGTTTTTTTTGTTTTGCTCGGGATGAGAAAACGATAAGTATGCAGGTGTGATTAGTCTCTAAAATTGCACATTTCATACCACATCTTCACATTTATTTAATATTAAATTATGCTAATAATACATTTCTTATATATTTCTAGGTTCATGGCATGAAATGAAGATGAAGACCCAAAATTATCATTTAATTGGTTATTAAAGACGCCATTGACCTAGGAGGGTGATTCTGTCAAAACCAGGGGCCCAAAATCAAAAACTAAGACATGTAACCGACAGGGGACCGACGCGATAGCACACTACAGGCGGCGCCAGCGCTTTGGGCCAGGGTTTGTCCCCCTGGCCCCCGTTCTCTTGGTGTCTATAAATACCCTCCCTTGGTGTTTTACAGGGAGAAATCCAGAGAGTAAGATAGTTTCTTTCCATAGTGTAGTTTAGCGTAGTTTAGTTTAGTTCTTCTTCTTCTTTCTCTTTGTATTTTCCATTTCTTTTAGAACTTGTAAGAGGAGAGAGACTGGTATATGGTTAGAAAGTAAGAGTGCTTGTAATAGAAGGTGACAAGCTATGAAAGGTTCTCTCTTTACCTCTCTTTGTTTTCTTCTCTAACTCCTTTTACATGTTTAGCTAATTTTCTCTCATGGCAACTAACTACTAACCACTAACTTGCTAACTTCTTACTTGATAATCCACATGAATCTAATAGCCTCTACTTGGCCTTACTCTTGCAAGAGCCGTTGATAGCTCATGATGATGGATCTAACCCTCTAACATCCTAACTCTCTAACAAGCTAACATTACTTTATTTCATACTTGCTCTTATTTAGTTTTGATGGTTTAAGTATAGCTTGCACTTGTTTTGTTGAGTTTGGATGTAAAAGTTATCTTATGGGTCATGCTTTGAAACGCTCTTGAACCAAGAAGTAGTGATGGCTAAGGATACATGTGAGGCAACTATCACTAAGAGGTTAGCATGTTAGTGGAGCCATTAGTAGTTAGTAGCCATAGTTTTTCTTTCTTTTTCACTTTGTTTTAGATATATCTCAAAAATCACGAATATATTCTTTTCTATGTTTCACACTTCTTTGTTTTCACCGTACTTCACTTTTTATTCGTTGTTTCCTTTCCTTTTCATTCTTTCAAATATTGAAGAATTTTCAATATACACATGAACATACCGTGTAAGCTTCTATCGCCTTCTGTCCTTTTAGATTCGACTCGTTTAAGCCTCTATGCTATAACAGAAGTATCGAGGAAGCTAAAGCACATACATTTTAACTCTTGATTTCAAAACATACACTTTTTGTGCGCAGTTTTCCCCGATCAAATTTTGGCTCCGTTATCGGGGATGGGAACGGTTTGATTTCACATTTTTGTTAACTTTTCTTCTTTGTTTTTGTTGTGCAAGTTAAATTTTTAGCATTGCTGAAGTTCACACTTGCTTTTGTGTGGTTTGGTAACTTGTATATTCTTATATTCTGCTACTAATTTTTGTTTATATTACCTGTGCAATAATTTAAGAACTAAAATATGGTAATTGGATATTTTAAAATAGTTTAGACATTTGCATCTAGGCACCTGTCAATTTTCATTCCAATATACTGTATTTTGATCTTTTGTTATTGTGATTTTGACGGAGGTGTACATATTGCGTTGCATATAGTTAGGCCAAACACGTGAGTGATTTACTCTATTTGTGTGTTCATTCTTATCTATATTGCACACTTGTACAAATTGAACTTAAGGGTAAAACCCAATACAACATAAGGTGGGGAAGTCATTACCCTTCCTTAGCCTAAAAAAAAATCACCTCCCCACTGACACAACTCAAGCCTAAATAAAAATTTGTTAAACATTAGCCCCTAGGGACATCTCGGACTCATTTAAGAGATTGACTTAAGGGGAAAGTTGTTAGAAGTTGACTCTTGTCAAATTAGTGTATAAGGTTGGGGATTGAGAGGCGAAACCTCGATGAATAGTGGTTTGGCATAATTAGGCCTGTTGCTCTGACATGGATACCTCCCGCCGATTTTGCCCCTACCTAGCCGATTAACTCGTGGTCAGATTCTGACAATATACCCCCCGTGGACAGTCTAACCAGTTAGGGGTCGTCTAGGTCTAAGTCAACCCTAGCATAGGCTTGTTTTCTTTTTTTTTATTTGTTTTTTTGTTGTTTGTTTTTTGTAAATTGTGAAATGGATTTTAACAGAAACAATTTTTCAGTCCTAATATGAATCCATATTTCACCCCGACCTCATTTGACTCAGATAACTCCAACCCGGTTATGTACAACATGAACTAACCATGTAGACTGGATTGGGACTATTCGACTCAATATGACCCATACCCCAATCGTACGATCATAATTTTTAAAATAATTTCAACTCTTCACAGAGTCAATAGGGATTCACCTCCCCGAGTCAAATTTTCAACCACATTGTCCACAATTTCCACAATGTTCATTCTCTGATTTTAATTCATATACTCCTTTTTCTGAACCACCAATTGAAAAAAAATCATCATTGAAAAGGAGTTTGGAAGAAGTGATAGAGGCCCAAAAATAATTTGAAAAAATGGTAGCCTCATCATGTCCACAAAATTTCCAAAAATCATGTAGTTCTTTTCTAGAACGACTCAAAGAAAAATCACTGTGGGAAAAAACTATAGAATTCTTGCAAGAGACCAAGTGCATAATGTAAAATACGATTGACTTTCCATGTCCACTAAATGTTCATACGACTCACGAATCATGTCATTTTGGAAATCCAGCTTCAATTTTATCATACCAACCTAAACTTGACCAGCATCAAATTCTTGATAGTTTGACAAGTTATCCAATTTTTGAAATTGAACTTAAAGATGAATGTGAACCTGAGCTTCAATTTAGCGATTCGAGTCTAATCCTTGAATCAATATCGACTCCTGTAGTGTTACCTAAACTAAGTAACGTTCTTGAGCCAGTTTTGATTCCTATAATTTTTGAACTTGAATCGATCATTTCACCCATTCACATTCCTTCCGTGGCTCTTCCTCGAGCGATGTCGCTCTAGAGGTTCAGATGGGAAGTTCCTCCACGCACGAGGCCCCCATTTTAGGTAATAAGACAAAATTGGCTTTCGCCATTAAAAAACTTGAAGAGTTATCTTAACCCCTTAAGCCTCTTCTGGAGTTGAACCGCCAATGTGAGGCTCATGCCTGCGTTTGATTTATAGACGCAACCTCTGTGTTTTTGCTTCATCAGCTTGAGTCAACGTCTATCCGTTGAACGCGGGTTTCACTGAACTTTGTGTTTGATTCGAACACATAGAAAATTTTCTAAGCGGTGGAATTCAAACGCGAACTTCATGTGAACCTCGTGTCTCTTAGGTTAGATGCGGGTCTCACTGAGCTCCGCGTCTCAATCACTTGATGCAGTTCTTTGGTGAACCTTATATTTGAGCTTCAACATTTGACAATTTTCAGGTTACTGACTGTTGTGTTGTCCTTTTTGCAGTGCGATTCTCCTCAAATCCTCTGTCCAAAAAGTATCATTTTAAACATGTAGGTGAGACCGATCTCAACCTCATGTTCGTGCTCCAGAGGACTGCTCCAGTATTCTCCCTGAAGTCAAAGGAGAGTTGGGATAGACTTAGCAGTTCTAGCATGTTAACGTCCTGGGAGATCATGACGATGGTCGATTTGAGTCTGACTCCCGTGTCATGATTAGTCTACAGTTCTGCATTATAACATCACATTTTCCTACCGATTTATGAATAAAATATCATTTCTAATTGTGTTTTGGTCTACTTTACAGATAAATTAAGAGTCTAGGGGCAAAAGGGTAATAAGAGCTTGATTAAACCCATTTTTGGGTAATTAAATCCGGATTTCTTGGAGGCCAAGCAAGGGAGCTTCTAGAAGATGCATTGAACCTAAACCCTTGCGCACGTCAGACGAATATCCGGATAAAATACCCGAATCTAAGTACACCAAGAAGGTCCTCGAAGCGAGGCGAATTCGCTCGCCAAAACCAGGGACCTAAGTCTCTGGTTTGGACGAAGAACCGCAGCTATGGCCGCGTTTTTGCGGCCCTGTAGGAGAGCCACTCGTCAATTTTTGACGCGTGCCTCGTCTCGTCTTCTAAAAGCCTTTTTTGCCTATATATACCCCTGCAGAGGCCCGGAATGCAAGCAGATTAAAAAATAGGCTAGGTTTTCTATCTTTTAGTGTAGTGTAATGTAGGTATTCTTCTTCTTTCTTTTGTATTTTATTTCATTTTTAGATCATGTATTAGGGCTGAGAGATTCAGAGAGAAAAAGAGAGATATTGATGTAATATATGGGTGATAATCTATATAAAGGTGTCTCCTTTCTTCTCCATTGTAATATTCTCCATCTTCTACATGATGCTTAGCTAATTTTTCTTCTCATGGCAATCTAACTACTAACCACTAACCATCTAACCACTTACTTGATAATCCACATGAATCTAATAGCCTCTACAAGGCCTTGCTCTTGCAAGAGCCATTAATGGCTCATGATGATGGATTCTAATATTCTAACATTTCTAACATCTAACCAATTAACTTGCTAACTTGCAATGTCTTCTTTATTTTATGCTCACCTCTAACCAGTTTTGATGAAATAATAGTAGCTTGCAACTTATTGTGTGGTTTGGATGTGTTGTATGAATGTAGAAGAACAATCTTATGAGCCATGCTTTGTATCGTCTCTTAAAGCTAAGGATCCATGTGAGGTAACTATCACTAAGAGGTTAGCATGGTTAGTGGAGCAATTAGTAGTTTGTAGCTATGAGTTTTTTATCTTATTTTAAAAACTAATTCCAAAATCTTTTATCATTTTTTCTATCGTTGTTTTTACCATCCTCTTAGTTCACCTTTGTTTCATTTTCCTTTTGTTTTCAAAATCACTTCTCTTTTATTTTTACTTTGCGTTTCATCGCCTTCTTCGTCTATCACTTCTGGATTTCTTTTCTTTTTCTTTTTCTTTTTCTTTTTCTTATCTTTAACAAAGAAGAATTGTTAATATAATACGTGAACAAAAACTGTTAATACTTTTATCGTCTCCCGTCCCTGTGGATTCGACTCATTGAGCCAATGCTATAACGGAAGTATCGATGGAACATTAGCACACACATTAATTTCATTGATTTGATAAAACACACATTTCCAAGTGTTGGTTTCACTCCGATCAAATTTTTGGCGCCGTTGCCAGGGACGGGAATGATTTCGATTTCACATTTTTTTAACATTTTCTTCTCTGTTTTGGTGTGCAGGTTAATTTTTGCAGAAACTAAATATTGCAGAACTCTCCTTTTGCTTGCATGTCCCTACTTTAAAAAACAGGGACCCTGCTTCCATAACTGTGCCGCGGAAACTCAAGGAAAGCCGCGCAAATGCGACATTTGTGTGGCATTTGGACTTTATCTTTTGCAGGGTTCTTGCAAGTTGCATATATTGATATATTCTACTGCTAATTTTCTACTTTAATTGCCTACACATTGTAATAAATTAAAGAACTAAAATATGGTATTTGGACGCTTTAAAACGATTTAGATATTTGCATTTAGGCACGTGTCAATTCAATTCCAATATACTGTATTTTGTTCTGTTGTTGTGATTTGGACTGAGGTGTACATATGGTATTGCATATAGCATAGGACACACATGTGGGTGATTTATCACTTTGTGTGTTATTCTTATCTATATTGCATACTTGCACAAATTGAAATTAAGGGCAAAACCCATACAAGATAAGGTGGGGATTTAATCACCCTTCCTTAGCCCAAAAATTACCTCCCCACTTACACAACCCAAGCCCTAATAAAAATTGATAGACGTTGGCCCCTAGGGACATCTCGGACTCATTAAGAGATTGACCGAGGGTGAAACTTATTTTGAATCTTACTCTTGTGAAATCGGTGTCTTAGGTTAGGGGTTAAGAGATTACGCCTCGAAGAAACCATGGTTTGGCGTAATTAAGGCCCGTTGCTTACGCACGGATATCTTCCACCGTATTTTTCTCCTACCTGACCAATTAGCTTGTGGTCAGATTTGTACAACAACGTCCCCTGAGTAGTTGACCAGTTAGGAGTAATCTAGGTCTAGGTCAACCCTAGTATAGGCTTGGATTTGATTTTCTTTCTTCTGTTTGTTGTTTGCTTTTTCTTTTTTGTTTGTGATTATTTGTGAAATGGAATTCAACAATAACAATTCTTTTAATCCTAATATGAATCCATATTTCACACCGACCCCATTTGATTCAGATAATTCTAACCCGACTTTTTACAATATGAACCAACCAAATACACCTGGTTGGACTTATCTGAATCAATACAATCTATACCCCCAATATTATGACCATAATTTTCAAAATAATTTCAACTCTTCATAGTGTCAATGGGGATTCACCTCCCCCGAGTCAAATTTTCAACCTCCTTGTCAACCGTGTCCACCTTGTCCACAATTTTTGCAATATTCACTCCCCGATTTTGCTTCCTATACTCCTTTTCTAGACCAACCCATTGAAGAAAAGTCTGAGCTAGAAAAGAGTATAGATGCTATGTTTGAGTCCCAACAAAACAAGTTTGACTCACAATTTATTCAAAACCCAAATTCATACTTAGTCACACTAGTTCAAAATAGAAAACCATCAATCTTAAAAATGAGTATGCGTGAGTCCGAACAACAATCACAAAATCTGATGGACTCACGATTTCACCATAATTTTTAAAATAAATCTTCATCTTTTCAAGCCCAATCACAATAAAACGATGAACCAATCGACTATGAAAAGATGCTTGAAGTCATGACTCAAGCTTAAATCGCTCATAATCATGACATAGATATAATGGTCAAAACTTTTTATTCTCATCCTTTGACCATTCCTAATGTCACTTACCATTCTATTAGAGCCAACGAATCATGTTGTTTTGGAAACCAAGATTCAATTTCAGTCCACCCATTTGAACTGGACCAAACTCTGACTTTTGAAAATGACATTGACAGTTTGACAAGTTATTCTTTTTCTGAAATTGAACTTGAGAATGAATGTGATCATGAACCTCAACTTGATAATTCAATTCCACTTCATGATTCAATATTGACTCCGGTATCTTTACCTAACTTTAATCTTTTTCCTGAGTCAACATTGGATCCTGTGTCAATTCACCATGAAATTGAATCGCCAATCTTTTATGATCATCATATTTAACTTGACCAATTTCATACTTTTGAAAGTCCCATTGACAAATTGGTAAGTTCTCATTTTTATGAAATTGAACTCAATGAGAAATGTGACGTAGATTCTTAAATTTGTGATTCAGTTCAAATTCCTGAATTACTATTGACTCCTGTTTTATTACCCAACTTGAGCAATATATTAGAGTCAGTTTTGATTCCCACACCTGTCATTCTTGAACTTGATCACCAATATTGTTGGCCCAAAGGCCTTCCACTCTAGTTTTGATGATGATTAACTCATGTAGTTATGTGTACTAATAATCTTGTGTTATTTAGTTTCAGATCATTAATCAAGTTATTAGTTGGTGATTAGCTTCAACAAGATGATTTGGAAGCTTTCGCATGTTGATTCAAGAGCCCGAGCGTCAAAGATCATATATAGCACTTGCTCGGTGGATCAAAGAGTTTTGGATCGAGTCGGCTTGGAGATTGCGCTCTACAAGAAGACATCGGTACCATAGTTTAGTTTTGTGTTTAGATCCAAATTGTAAAGATTAGAATAGTATGATATGCTCAAGTTCACAACACACTCGTTTCATGTTTTGGTTTGGTTTTCGGTTTTAGGTTTAACCGATCTTGGTTTTCATGAATAGATAGATTCAAAACAAGTTTACTTGGTTTAATGTATATTAGATTTGTTCTATATACATGCATGCTTCAACTTCCTAGACAAACTTAGTTTTGACTTACTTATTCATGTGTTTTATGTTTTGGTATTTCTAACAAAACATATTTTTGGAATTAAAGACAAAAACTATGATATATATATGTTTCATGTATATTGGATTTCTATCCAATACCATCATGCTTCAAAATGTTTAAATATCATGTTTTTGTATTTAGATGAGTTTTGGACAAAATGTATTTCTATTCAAAATCTAATTTTTAGAAAATACGGTTCTTGGTTTTTGAAAAATATTGTAAGATACAAAAATAGTTCAAATTGCATGATATTTGAGTTGAAACTTTTATCATTTGTTTATATATCAATGCAGTTTGTCAAAACTATTTTTGGGGATTTTTAAGTAGTTTACAAGAATTTATTGGATATTTAATTCCTTAGTTTTTCTGACCAGAACAGCCTCTGCCAGGCTAGGTCGGTCGACCCTAACGGTCGGCCGCACCAAGTAGCCAGTCGACCGTTCGGGTCGACCGACGTGCACGGATACGTGCACGCTGGCTGCCTATTGGGCCGGCCGACCGCACGGTCGACCGACTACATGCAGGCTAGTCTCTGTTTGTTTCGGTCGACCGGGCGGTCGACCTGTAGCTGGCAACGGGCAGAATTAGACCGTTGGACGGTCGACCGGCCGGTCGACCGGTAGTGTATTTTTGGCAGATTCTGCTGCCAACGGCTATATTTTTTCTGGGGGCTATAAATACCCCATTGGAAAGAGTTTTTCTCTAAGATTTTTTGTGCGAATTTTTCCCTACTCTCTGGTGTTTTCACAGCAATCAAAAGAAGTTTCTGAACTCATATTGAACAATCTATTTGGAGTTTTTGCTAGGGTTTGGAAAACCAAAGAAAAGGGTTTTTGGGAAAAGAGTTTTGATTCATCTTCTATATCTTGGTTTCAGTTTTTCTCAAGGATTTTTCTTTGTGATTTTAATTTTCATTCCATTGGTTTTATCCACACTTGAGCTAAAATCTACTATCTCTTCTATAGGATCTTTGTGTGGGAGAAAGAAATTGTTTGTGGTTGTTTGTTAGACCACCAAGTTATAAACCCTAACTTAGCTTGGCTTTGAGCCTTTCCCTCATTGTGTTGAGGAGGTTGTGCTATTGGGTTGTATCCCTCAAGTGGTGAGGTGATCCTTGTTTGCTTTGTGCTAATCCCTCAAGTTGTGAGGTGATTGTTTTGTTGGATTGGAGCTTGCCTCAAGGAGGAGGTTGTGGCTGTAAAGAGAGGAGTTGGGTACTCCTTGTGAGAGTTCTTTGTGGACTAGCTAGTGGATTAGAAATCCTTCTTGTGTCGAAGGCGGGGATGTAGAGCTGGGCGCTCGAACCTCGAAACATATCTTGTTGTTTGCGCTTGATCCATTGACTCTCTCTATCTCTCTCTTTACTTTGTGCCTTGTAACTATTCATATTGTGCATTCATAATTGCTTGGCTTGGTTGTGTGTGCATCACTTGTTGATTGCACTTGAGTGTATTGCATTAAGTTTTTAAATTCCGCATTGAGTTCATAGATTAGTTGTATCACCTATTCACCCCTCCCTCTAGGTGATTTCAATTGGTATCAGAGCCTACGCTCCTGATATTTAGGTTTAACCACCTAGGAGTGAGATCTTAGTTTGCTAATCTTCATTTGCATTTTCATTTGCACTCATCTAGTTTGCACTCATGGATAGCCCTCCTATGTTTGACCATTTTAGACTTGATACTTGGAAGGTAAATATGAGTAGGCATTTAAAATCACTAGGTCATCTTGTTTATCAAGCCTCCACTTTAGAATCCTTCTCTAATAGTAGTAAACACAAAAAGGCTAATGCATTAGCACTTAGAGCACTTAGAGCATCTCTTAATGAACATCTTTTACCGGTGTTTGATCATTATGATTCGGCTTTTGCAGTTTGGAGCATATTGACTTCTCCCGAGCTACCAAGGATTATTAACAAGATGAGGAGATCTATGAGAGAAAAGTCCGAAGAGCATTGCCTCATGGTCCACGGGAAGAACTCCCTTGAGGTACAATCGGATTCTCAATTAGATGATTGCTCTAGTTCCTATTGTGATAGTTGTTTAGAAGCTCAAACTTTAAATATGGAACTTGCCACAAAGCTTGAAAATTTCTTGAAAAAATACAAACTTTTGAAAGAGGATAATCTTGTTTTGAAAAATGAATTAACGGATTTGTGTTCTAAGTTTGAATTGGTTTTGCAAGAGAAGAAAGAGATCACTAGTGAACGTGACTCACTAAGATCTCAACTAGACCTTGCCCTTGATGAGATTGATATTTTGAAAAACAAAAATGATTGTGATGATGTTGTGAAAAACAATGAGGTTTTATCTTCTAAATTGGATTTTGTCTTAAAAGATAACCTTGTTTTGAAAAATAAAATTGATTCTATTACAAAAGAATTGGATCTAGTTTTAAAGAAAAATGAATCTTTAAAAATTGATATAGATTCTCATGTGTGCCCTGCTAGTATAGCTTCTTCTTCTAGCACACCTCTTGCATGCTCCACTTTATCTTCAAGTATTGAAAAAGATATAAATATTTTGAAGAAAAGTGTTGATTGTTTGGGCTCCACTTTGAGCCAATGTGCTTTAAATCATACTCGTTTGGAATCCTTGGTTCGTAAGAAACAAGTTCCAACTATGCATGCACACCCATCACGGCATACACGTGCTTCCCACGATCACCACCATCACACGCATGCTCATGTGTACACATGTACACATTGTGGCCGAAAAGGCCATCTTGCTATATTTTGTTATGATCATTTACATATTGAAAATTTAGCAAATAATCTTGTTTGGGTTAGAAAAGATACTAACCCCCATGGACCCAAAAGAAAATGGGTACCAAAAATCACCTCCTTGACTTTTGATGTAGGTGGGAGCTCTCGCATCACGTGAGAGTATTGGTGCCTTAAGGTGGATGCGTTCTAAGCTTAGAAGAGAACCATTTGGATGCTTCACTCTCAAGGAGATTTGGTCGGAGGACCACCGTGATTTGGAGAACTAGAGATGCACCTTCATCGATTTTGGTATCATTCTCTAACTCCCATTTTTATTTGCATGCTTTTCATGTTCATCTATTCATAGCATGTCTTGTTTTATTGTTCATTATGCTTATGTCATGTTGATTACATTAGTGTTATACATGTTTAGTTACTTGAGACACCCATGTTTTATATGGATCTTATCTTTATATTCTCACCTTGTTTAGTACTATCATGTATGCCCTAGATCTAATGTACATGCATATACATAATGATCATATGGATGTTTATGATGTTTTGTTTTGATGACTCATGTTTTGTTTAGTATGTTGAATGCCATGTTTATTAGACCCTTGACATGCATGTATAGCTTTTTAGATCACCCATGTTTAGTATGGACCCATATTTTGTGTTCTCTTTTTGTTTTAGCGATCATGTTAATCATAGATCTAATGCACATGTCTTTGTCATGCTAATCATATGGTTGACTATGACTTTTTATTTTAATAATTCATATTTTTGATTACTATGATCATTTTTATAATTTTCATGTTGATCTATGTGTCGTTTCATGCTTCATGATTTGAATATATGTTTAGATGTTAGTTTTCATGAAAACTAGGATTTATACTTGTACATAGAATGGGCAACAAGTAAATCTTTTATGTTTGTGCTTGAATGCCTATTTGTACCCATTAGATGTGCTAGTATAGTCTAGTTTTGATGATTCATGCATTCTAACTTGTATTCCTCAATTTGGATATGTTTTCATGATCATGTGTTTTAACTTCATGTATATGTCTATCTTGTCCAAACTTTTAGATATACATATACATCCTTGAGCCACGTGCCTTCATGCATATACTTTTGTGGACTCATTGTGTTTAGGATATGTATGTAGACTTTAGTTTGTACATGACATACATATGCCTTGAAGTTTAAATCGTTTAGATGAATTTCATGTTTGCTAGGTGATTTCACATTTATGATGAATTTCATGTTTTTAAGATGATTTCAATTGGTGATGTCACATCTGAGATGAATTTCATGTTTTCAATATTGAGCTTGATTGTCCATTTTCATGTTGATGTGTTTCTCACAACACTTGTACACTCACCTTATTTAATGTTTTCTCATGACTTAGTTTTCATGAGTACAAATTGTGCTATATGGATTTTGAGTGTTTTAGTGCCATGTGGTTTACATGTGTCTTCATGAAAAATATTTTTGTTATTCCTTATTTGAAGGATCTCGTTCTAGTTGATTCATATAACTAGTTGTGATATTCTTCCTTGGTAGTAGTTTTCAAACATACTATATTTGTAAACCTATTTTTGAAAACCCCTATCATCAAAGGGTGGTTGGATGGGAGACCATGCTCATGTATGCTTTATTGTGAAAATCATTTTAAACTTGTTCATGTATGGGAGGATAGGTAATATGAGATATACACTTGATCTTATTGTTGTTTCAATTGGTATCATTGAATTCTTTCAATTGGTATCAATCTTGACATTTCTTGTATACTCATATATTTTCATATATGTATGCTTGCATTTCAAATAGTATCAATTTCGTTTGGTATCTACTTTTCATACATATATATGTTTTATTTGTGCTTATTATATCCCTATATCTTTAAGCACAAGATTTTGTTTATGATAAGCTTGAGCTTCAACTTTGTTTCAATTGATTTAGTTTTTAATTGGTATCTTAATTCGAGCGTTATCATAGTTTTTATTGGTATTTCATAAAGGGGGAGAAAATCTTGTATTTCATCTTTCAATTGGTATTTAGTATTCCACTCCCTTACTTTATGATAGAGAATAATAATTTCAATTGGCAATAATTTCAATTGGTATCAAAATCAAATTTGTTTATATGTTTAAATCAACTTTGGTATTAAAGATCTATGTTTAATTTCAATTGGTATCAACATTTATGTTTAGAAATTCAAAATTTGTTATGTTTAATTTCAATTGATATCAAGATTGTTTATTTACAATTGGTATGATATTTGTTTACTTATCAATTGGCCTCAAGATTTGTGTTTTTCAATTGGTATAGTTTCATTTTTAATTGGTATCTAGATGCACTTCATTGACACATTTTTAATTGGTATCATATTTGATTTTAGATAAAAAGGGGAGAACATCCCTTGTTTGATTCTTTGATTGAATAAAAAGAAGAGAAGAATATATGTATTAGTTTTGTTTTGTCTTTAACCCCTTTGTTGATGATTGACAAAAAGGGGAGAAGAATTTGAGTTTATATGCATGTTTGTATTGTATGCATGTTTTATTTTTTATTAAGTTCAATTAGTATCCAAAGCATTATTTAAGGAACATGTTTAGTTTTGGTATCAAGAGCTTGTATAAGAGATCATTAGTTTTGTTTTGCATATATGAAGTTTAAATGGTATTTAGAGTTTGTTTATTTGTTAGAGCATGTTTTGTTAATTGGTATTTAGAGCATGTTTATTTGTTTTTGAAAATTTCATTGATATCTTTCATTGGTACCAAGAGCCATTTATTGTTTTATGCATATCTATGCATGTTTCATGTTTAGTATTCATTGCACATATTTGTTGTTTATCCCTATGCATGAGTTAAGGGGGGGCTTCTTTGAAGCTTAACTTTAATCCATGCATATATAATTCCATGAGTTTTGTCATCATCAAAAAGGGGGAGATTGTTGGCCCAAAGGCCTTCCACTCTAATTTTGATGATGATTAACTCATGTAGTTATGTGTACTAATAATCTTGTGTTATTTAGTTTCAGATCATTAATCAAGTTATTAGTTGGTGATTAGCTTCAACAAGATGATTTGGAAGCTTTCACATGTTGATTCAAGAACCCGAGCGTCAAAGATCATATATAGCACTTGCTCGGTGGATCAAAGAGTTTTGGATCGAGTCGGCTTGGAGATTGCGCTCTACAAGAAGACATCAGTACCATAGTTTAGTTTTGTATTTAGATCCAAATTGTAAAGATTAGAATAGTATGATATGCTCAAGTTCACAACACACACGTTTCATGTTTTGGTTTTGGTTTTCGGTTTTAGGTTTAACCAATCTTGGTTTTCATGTATAGATAGATTCAAAACAAGTTTACTTGGTTTAATGTATATTAGATTTGTTCTATATACATGCATGCTTCAACTTCCTAGACAAACTTAGTTTTGACTTACTTATTCATGTGTTTTATGTTTTGGTATTTCTAACAAAACATATTTTTGGAATTAAAGACAAAAACTATGATATATATATATGTTTCATGTATATTGGATTTCTATCCAATATCATCATGCTTCAAAATGTTTAAATATCATGTTTTTGTATTTAGATGAGTTTTGGACAAAATGTATTTTCTATTCAAAATCCAATTTTTAGAAAATACGGTTTTTGGTTTTTGAAAAATATTGTAAGATACAAAAATAGTTCAAATTGCATGATATTTGAGTTGAAACGTTTATCATTTGTCTATATATCAATGCAGATTGTCAAAACTATTTTTGGGATTTTTAAGTAGTTTACAAGAATTTATTGGATATTTAATTCCTTAGTTTTTCTGACCAAAATAGCCTCTGCCAGGCTAGGTCGGTCGACCCTAACGGTCGGCCGCACCAAGTAGCCGGTCGACCGTTCGGGTCGACCGACGTGCACGGATACGTGCAGCTGGCTGCCTATTGGGCCGGCCGACCGCAACGGTCGACCGACTGCATGCAGGCTAGTCTCTGTTTGTTTCGGTCGACCGGGCGGTCAACCTGTAGCTGGCAACGGGCAGAATTTGACCGTTGGTCGGTCGACCGGTAGTGTATTTTTGGCAGATTCTGCTGCCAACGGCTATATTTTTCTGGGGGCTATAAATACCCCATTGGAAAGAGTTTTTCTCTAAGATTTTTTGTGCGAATTTTTCCCTACTCTCTGGTGTTTTCACAGCAATCAAAAGAAGTTTTTGAACTCAGATTGAACAATCTATTTGGAGTTTTTGCTAGGGTTTGGAAAACCAAAGAAAAGGGTTTTTGGGAAAAGAGTTTTGATTCATTTTCTATATCTTGGTTTCAGTTTTTCTCAAGGATTTTTCTTTGTGATTTTGATTTTCATTCCATTGGTTTTCTCCACACTTGAGCTAAAATCTACTATCTCTTCTATAGAATCTTGTGTGGGAGAAAGAAATTGTTTGTGGTTGTTTGTTAGACCACCAAGTTATAAACCCTAACTTAGCTTGGCTTTGAGCCTTTCCCTCATTGTGTTGAGGAGGTTGTGCTATTGGGTTGTATCCCTCAAGTGGTGAGGTGATCCTTGTTTGCTTTGTGCTAATCCCTCAAGTTGTGAGGTGATTGTTTTGTTGGATTGGAGCTTGCCTCAAGGAGGAGGTTGTGGTTGTAAAGAGAGGAGTTGGGTACTCCTTGTGAGAGTTCTTTGTGGACTAGCTAGTGGATTAGAAATCCTTCGTGTGTCGAAGGCGGGGATGTAGAGCTGGGTGCTCGAACCTCGAAACATATCTTGTTGTTTACGCTTGATCCATTGACTCTCTCTATCTCTCTCTTTACTTTGTGCCTTGCAACTATTCATATTGTGCATTTATAATTGCTTGGCTTGGTTGTGTGTGCATCACTTGTTGATTGCACTTAAGTGTATTGCATTAAGTTTTTAAATTCCGCATTGAGTTCATAGATTAGCTATATCACCTATTCACCCCCCCTCTAGGTGATTTCAAATATTAAGTCACATTTCGTTGTGGGAAAATGAATGTAGACTTGAGTTTCTACTTTTTAATTTGGACTCACTTCTTAAACCAATCTCGACTCCTGAACCTTTATTTGACTTAAGTCACTTTCCTGAGTCGGTATTAGTTCATGTACTTCCTAAGTTCAAGTCAATCATTCCATCTTTTCACACTCCAATTTAGGACAAGGGTGTTGATAAAATTGACTCCGAAATTATTTGTGAAATTTAAAAATTAGATGGGGTAAAATTCTTAATAAAAATCTTTCATGTTTACATCATAATAATGGGTTGTATTATACAGGTCTCTGGTTGGTTCCTCCGAACTCCACGCAAATTAGATTCGGCCGCATTTCGTGGACCAATCAGACCACCACCGAAATCACCACCTTGAGGTGATTTTTCCTTCCCTCTCTATTTGTTTCATTCATACATACATTCACGATGCATTGAGGACAATGCATGAGATAAATGTGGTAAAGGGTTTACTAATATAGAGTTTTTTAGACTTTCTTTCTTTTTCACTTCTTTTAGGATACTTTTAGAAATCTTCCCTTTTGTGTAGGATTTTTCTCTTGTTTTAAAAAAAATTTAAAACAAGAGACAAAGTTTTGATCTATTTTTAAGAAAATTAAGATGATCTTAGAAATTAAGGAAGCCTTAATTATGACATCTTAAACCTAATCGAAATAATAGATCTTGTTTAAGATTATAGGCTAAGTAAAATAAATTGAAGAGATAATTTTATCTTATTTTTTCTTAGATAGTATGCACTTCACACTTACACATTTATGGGATGAAAACAAACACCTAAAATGCCATATAGTAAAAAAATAAAATAAAGAAATAAAAAATAAAAAGAAAAAAATATATGGTATAAATAAAAACACTTATTAAGCTAGATAATTATGCCTCAAGAAGCAAGATTATTCACGCCTAATGGTGGTCAAAAGAAACAAATAATTCCCCTTAGTTTTGTGGCCTTGTTTACTCGAGTCCTTAAATCCAAGGGATGTTTTCTCATTTGGTGTCCTAAAACTGTCTGGTCTGGGAGTCATCGGTTAAAAGCTCACTACCCGGGTAAACTAGAAAGTCTAAAAAACTAAGGGAAGAAAAACAAAATATATATATATATATATAAATGGCTTGATGGTTAGAGTTGAAATCCCAGAAATCTTCACTATCATAAAGTACATAATATCTAGGTTTTATGAAGGATAAAATATACAACCCAATTTTGAATTCTTACCTTAATTGAAGATAAGATCTTACATATAGATTAAGTTTAAGGAAGAATAATTTTTGGTGGACTTATGATCTTAGATCGCTTATATTTTGCAAAAATATTTTAAAAACTTGTCTCTCTTTCAAAATGCGTTTTCAAAACACTAACATTTGTCTTCTTTTTTCTATGGATTTTGTGGGTGCAATCCGCTAAAAACCCTCAGGAGACAACACTCCTCCTCTAGGGGTAACCTAGAGGTTTAACGGCTTGTTGCACGCGCTCAATGCAATCGCGACACCTACAAAAGTGGTGTAATAACATTTGTAGTATAGTTTTTTTTTTATTTTACTTGGGACGAGCAAAAGATAAGTGTGGGGGTATGATTAGTCTACAGTTATGCATTATAACATCGTATTTTCCTACCGATTTATGAATAAAATATCATTTCTAATTATGTTTTGGTCTACTTTGCAGATAAATCAAGAGTCTAGGGTCACAAGGGTAATAATAGATTAATTAAACTCACTTTCGGGTAATTAAATATGGATTTCTTGGAGGCCAAGTAAGGAAACTTCTAGAAGATGCATTGAACCTAGACCCATGTGCACGTCAGAAGAATATCTAGACGAAAATACCCGATCTAAGTATACCAAGAAGGTCTTTGAAGCGAGGCGAATCCGCTCACCAAAACTAGGGACCTAAGTCCCTGGTTTAGCCACGAAAACATGGCTATGGCCGTGTTTCCACGGCCCTATAGGAGTGTAACGCGTCGATTTTCGACGTGTGGCCTCATCTCGTCTTCTAGAAGCCTCTTTTGCCTATATATACCCCTGCAGAGGCCGGGAATGTAGGCATATTGAAAAATAGGCTAGGTTTTCTATCTTTTAGTGTAGTGCAGTGTAGGTCTTCTTCTTCTTTCTTTTGTATTTTTATTTCATTTTTAGATCATGTATTAGGGTTGAGAGATTCAGAGAGAGAAAGAGAGAGATTGATGTAATAGATGGGTGACAATCTATGTAAAGGTGTCTCCTTTTTTCTCTATTGTAATCTTCTCCATCTTCTACATGATGCTTAACTAATCTTTCTTCTCATGGTAATCTAACTACTAACAACTAACCATCTAACCACTTACTTGATAATCCACATGAGTCTAATAGCCTCTACAAGGCCTTGCTCTTGTAAGAGCCATTGATGGCTCATGATGATAGATTCTAACATTCTAACATTTCTAACATCTAATCCACTAACTTGCTAACTTGCAATGTCTTCTTTATTTCATGCTCACCTCTAACCGATTTTGATGAATTAATAGTACCTTGCAACTTGTTGTGTGGTATAGATGTGTTGTATGAATGTAGAAGAATAATCTTATGAGCCATGCTCTGTATCATCTGTTGAAGCCAAGGACCAGTGATGGCCAAGGATCCATGTGAGGCAACTATCACTAAGAGGTTAGCATGGTTAGTGGAGCAATTATTAGTTAGTAGCCATGAGTTTTCTTTTGTCTTATTTTAAAACCAATTCAAAATCTTTTATCATTTTTTCTATCGTTGTTTTTACCATCCTCTTAGTTCACCATTGTTTCATTTTATTTTTGTTTTTAAAATCACTTCTCTTTTATTTTCACTTCGGCGTTTCATCGCCTTCTTCATCTATCACTTTTGGATTTCTTTTCTTTTTCTTTTCTCATTCTTTAACAAAGAATAATTGTTAACATAACATATGAACAAAAACTGTTAATGCTTCTTTTATCGCCTCCCGTCCTGTGGATTCAACCCGTTGACCCAATGCTATAACGGAATTATCGACGGAATATTAGCACACACATTAATTTCATTGATTTGATAAAAGACACATTTTCAAGTGTTGGTTTCGCCCTGATCATGTCCCGCTGAAGAAACCTGACTTCTTCTTTGGTGACGCCATTGTTAAAGACGACATGATCCTGTATGACAGAGACTACAAATGGCTCCGCCAAGTCAGGGATAAGAAGTTCTTTCTTCCCAACATGGAGAGAATGTACCCCTTGGCGTATTTGCAGCATATGTCGGCACGCCGCACAATGGAGTGGGACCTCTCTAAGTCTATCTCTGGCGTGTCTCTCGACAAAATGGGCGCGAATCGCCGGTCATAGGAGAGACATATTTGGATTACAACTCGGACTATGAGGGTTGAGTACTCGATGGGGGAGACCCCTCAATTAGCCACCACCTTCATCAACCAATTCCTGAAGGTGAGGGGTGACTTTTCCATCGACCGATCGGTGGGTTCATTCCAGATAAGTCATGGTGGGGCAAAATGGTGGGTTTCGTTCTAATAGAGCTCGAGGACTCGTTGAAGCAAGCAAAACTGTACCAGGCTGTTAGGACCGTTCAATTTGGCATCCCGCAGAGCTCCCATCACTTTTATGGTATTTGGAGCTTTACAATCCCTGGACATGCACATTCTTCACCCCAATTGGAGAGATGGGGCTTACTCTCCATGAGTTGTATGAAGTTTCGGGGCTAGTAATTGGAGACACCCCATATGAAGAGTACGTCCCGACCACTGAGGAGTTACACTTGCTGAAAAAGGATGATCCTTGGTGTACGAGATCTACTGGGAAGTGTTATACCACTTTCACATCTATGGGCAGATTATTGGCTAGAGAATAGGAATGTCAAGCAAATATCCTGGGGGAGCTATCTTTTTAATGACATAAATGATAAGAATAACCCAGTGACTCATGTGGCTCCCAGCACTGAAGAAGAAATTGCAGAAAGAATCAGTGCCTCCACCAGCTCATATACCACGGAGTCTAATGAGGATACTTTCAAACCGGACACGATCTTTAAAAGTTTACATTATCAGTCCAAGATCCCAATATCTGAACAGGCTCTATTGGCGGGCTTTCTTATGCTATGGCTGAAATGATGCATGGTGCCGACTCTATCGGACAAGGTGATCGTCACTGACGTGGTATACCCAGCGATTTTGTTGACACACGGGAAGTCCATTTCTCTCCTTCTGGCAATGGCGGTTGGCATCCAGAGTGGCCTACGGTGCTAGCTAAAAGCCTGTGTCAAGTGGAGGCCATTGTAGACTCTCAAGGCAGGCCGGTCATAGACTCAGAAGGGAGTCCAGAAGTGAGAACTCCCAATCCTAGAGTCGAGCACCCTTACACATACCTAATGGCCAGGTATGTTATGCACTGCCTGTCGCTGATGACAGCAGTGTCTCCCTCAGAGGGCTTCGTCCCTTTCGTGCAGCGGATGGAAAGCTCGAGCTGTCGCAGTACTATATGTTCTATGTTTGGAAGGCTATTCTGAGCAGCTCGAACTATCAGCTCGCCTGATGTTTCCCCGAGATCTCTGATGCATCATATGGGACAAGTTCGCCGACCTTGTAGGCCCAGATGAGTTCACGCGGCTACCTTCCAGAGTCTTCTACTGGCTCATCAATATCCGGCCCGGATACTTGATCTTCCGGCAAGGTGATTCCTGCACGATCGAGCCTTACATGATGGGCCATTTTGCCAGGCAGTTTGGTTACGATCAGTTATATGTCAGCAATGCCAACACTGGCCTCCGCTTCAGCGGCAACCTGTTTGAAGGTGCTCGAGCGTGGTATTACAGTGTAGCTGGGGGAATGATCCGTCTTTAGCCTCCCTCAAAATATGCTCAATAGTTATACGAGCCTCGGCTTCTGCACATGGTACTTCATCACTAGTAGGGTACCCGGCTCCAGAATGAATACTTGCATTAAGAGTATTAAAGCATCATATAAAATCAAGTCGGGTTCCAAGAGTCGTATGTGGGGGATGAGCGAGTACATGAAAGCCAAGAGGGAGGCCGAAAAGAAGGCCAGAAAGGAGGCTAGTAGAACAGAGGCAGCTCCAGGGTCAGAGTCTGGAGCAGGAGCTGTAGAGGAACCGCTCACTGATTCCCAAGGTGAGCCTAACCAGAAGAAGACAAGAAAAGGATCTGAGGCTGCAGCTTCAGCCCAAATGCCTCAGATAATCCCCTCTAGTATAGAGAAGCAGGAAGAAGAAGAAGAAGAGGAGGAGGTGGTATCAGCTCTTCGTCCCCAGGGCTTGCGCAGCAGGGGCCTGCGGTCTTGCGAGAAGTAAAGTCTACAGGCCAGTCTATGATGGCTGTAAGGGCTATAGTTGCAGAACCAATGGCCGCAGAAGTGACAGAGAGGGCTAAAGTTGAAGTCCCAACTCAATCGGGAGTTTAACTCTGATGGAAGTCCCCTCGGCTCAAGAAGAAAGGATGGAGATGCAACAGCTCCTAGCATTTTGATGCTGACTTCTCAGGTTATGGAGCCCAGTCCTACCACTCGGGTCCTCAGAAGTAAAGCTCCAGTCACGGAGGTCTCTTTGGTTCAAGTGTCATCTTCGTCGTTCGAGGAACATGTTGACTATTCAGGAGACGAAATTGACTTTGGCGATGAACCTGCTCCTCCGGATATTAGCAAGTTTATACACATCTCTGAGAAGGAAATGCAGGTGAATGTCCCTGCACTGGTTTCGCCGTCGGGAGAAGTCGCCGCCACCGTGGGTATTTCTTTTACCTCGCCTGTTCTTTTCTTCATATGAACATTGCCTTAACGCTCGCTTGACTGTTATTTGCAGGAGCTGCCATCGGTGTCAGAGTTGTAACCTCCTCTCATATTGAGGAGATAATTAAGGAGTTGGTCCAGCCGGAGGGCCTTGAAGTTCCTGCTACTGGCACGATCTTTGAGGGTACAACCATCATGATAGGGGAATCCTCATCCCAGAGCAGCTTATTGAAGGATCTACTACCTTCAGATCCTCAGCTTGGAAATAGAATAAAGATTCCATGCACACTCTCACTCTCATTGTTATTACTAACATGGTTATTATAATTGTAGAGAGTGTCAAAGTGGCCCAAGTAGAAGAGCCCATGGCAAGCACTGGCGCGGAGGACAGCACACTTCAGACTTCAATGGCTGAACCAAGTACCGTGAAGTCTGTCCCTGCAGTTGTCAACTCAGAGGCGGCCACAGTAACAATCCCGAAAGTGTCAGCCTCAACTTCGGCATCGAAGGAACTTGCTGCTGGCCACGTTCCTGTGCTCAGTGAAATGGTTTATGCCTCTATGGAGACCATTCGCACGATTGTAGAAAGGGGATCCAGAAGCACATCGACAGAATTAGCTCCAGCCATGGATATCATGGAAGAATTGGCTCAACCGATGGTGCAACAATTCTTCACGTTCATGAAGTCTTGTATCGAGTTGGTTCTTTCTAGAAGAAGTTCCTTCGAGTTTGCCTGAATGCTCCTTGAAACCAAATCGTGAACATTCGTTATACCGGAGGTTTAGAGGAAGCTAAGGCATATCTGACGCTAATCAAGCAGCTGGGAATATGCTTGAAGGAACTGAGGACCCTGGAAAGTGCTAATCTGGTGGATTAGACCTGGCTGATTCTAAACATGCTCCTCACTGCTCAAGAACGTGAAGGGACGGAGATCAAGGAGCAGATGGCTGAGGAGGCTCGACACCTCAATGACTTCTAGGCCAGCTATTAGAGATTGATTAATGACTCCAGAGAATCTGAGGTATCACCAAGAACACGGATCAAGTTATAGCCAATGCTCAAGCAGCTATCGCTAAGACTCAAGCCTTGATTTAGGTTAATGAGTAAAAACTTGCTGCTACCAAGAAGAGACTGGAGGAGCTAGAGGCTGCCAAGAAGCAGGTTCAAGAAGATCTTACTGCCCATTCTTCCAAGCTGGAATCTCTTCAAGCACAACTTGTCACGAAGGAATTCCTGTCAGAAGAAGAATTAAGAGTTCAAGCTTGGACAGAGGTTGAGAGAGCACGCCAGTATGAGATTCAGGGCCTCCAGGACCAAATTCATTGGCTGAGCGAGACTAGCCCCCCTCCTTTTGTATCTCCCCTTTTTGTATCACCTTTTTTTGAAGCACTCCATTTATCAAATAAGAGAGTGTTTGTATCACTTTAATCATTTTGATATAAATAATAAAGTTATTAAATTTTGTCTCGTTTTTATTCCTTCTTTTGTGTTTAAGAATCAGACGGACTTTTTGTTGTGTGGGAGAACACAGCTCTCACAGATGCAGTCGTTGTGTTGAACAAGTGAGAATGCAAAGGACGCGACTCATGCTTGTTGTAAAAATACAGATCTCGCTTGGTGAGGAGACGCGCGATTGAGACGCGATTCTTGGCCATGGTGGAGACGCAATCCTTAGCCTTTTATTGGGACGCAGCTCTGAGTTGTAGGGGAAAAACTTAAGCAGCACTGAGTTGTAGGTGAGACGCGACTCTGAATTGTAGGGAGACACGGCTTTGAATTGTTGGGGAGACGCGGTCCTAAATTATTAGGAAGACGCGGCACTGAATTGTTGGAGAGAAACTCAAGCAGCACTGAGTTGTATGTGAGACGCAGCTCTAAATTACAGGAGAGATGCGGCTTTGAATTATTGGGGAGAAACTCAAGCAGCACTGAGTTGTAGGTGAGATGCGGCTCTGAATTGCAGGGGAGACGCGGGTCTAAATTGTTAGGGAGAAACTCAAGCAGCACTGAGTTTTAGGTGAGATGCAACTCTGAATTGTAGGGGAAACGTACAAGCAGCACTGAGTTGTAGGTGAGACGCGGCTCTGAATTGTAGGAAAAATGCGGCTTTGAATTGTTAGGGAGACGCGGCCCAGAGTTGATGAAGGGACGCGGCCCTGAATTGATGAAGGAACGCAACCCTTGGCCATCGAAGGGATGCGTTCTTTCATTTGTTGAAGGAACGTAGCCCTCAGTGGTCGAGGAGACGCGGTCTTCATTTTGTTGAGGGAACGCAGCCTTCAACTTGTTGGAGGTGACGCGACCTTTGGTTTGTGAAGGGACGTGGGTTTCAAAATGCGGCCCTTGAAGCATCACATTCAGTTATGGAGACGCAGTTCTGATGACGCGACTTTCTATGCACAAAGATCTCGCTGGATTTTTCGAGGTAGAACCGACGTTGATGGTTGGGGACGTGTGTCTGGATTGAAAATCCAAACATCGTTGGTATTTCTAGGACAAAAATCTACGTGTCTTACTCTGACTAAATTTGAGATTCGCGTCGCGAATTAAGGCTATTAATTGGCCTTTAATAATGGCTTTGATTTTTATGTCATTAATTAATGGCCATTAGTGTGCATATAAATAGGCCATGAGCCTCTTAACAGTCATTCATCTTAATTGTTTTTCCTTCACGGGCGTGTGTTCTGAAGAACTTTTTGAGTTCTAGACTGTTTTCTTCTCCGAGCTTGCATCCTGAAGAACTTCTAGAGTTCTTAAAAGAACCCAAAGCTTTAATACTTTCTTGTAATCCTCTTCGAAGATTATCATTGTTAATTGATTTCAAAATCAAAAAGTATCTCCTCTGATAGCCATGTCTTGATGGATAATGTCCACCCTCTAGAGAACTTTTCTTCAGGTAGGAAATAGTGTTTGCCGTGATAAGGCTATGTTTCCTTGAAGCTCTGTCATCACCGATTATGAAGAGACTTTGTCTCTTGATCTCTTCCTATAACTTCTGAAAACTTTTTTCTTGAAGTTTAGACAGTAGACTTGATGTCCATGATCTACAAACACGGTCCTCACGTTAATTGATGAAACATAAGCTTGTTAACTTTTGAGTCCCGAATTCTTCAGAAACGAGCATGGTGAACTCTACGTATTGAGGCCTTAAACGCGGGTCTCGCATATAAGAATCGCATTTGGAGTTCATGACTTAAAAAATTTTTAACACTCGTGTCTGCGCCCTTAAGATATGACTCGTGTTTCAATAATCAGACGTGAGTCTCATGTTGGGTTGTGCATTCGGATCTATATTTTCTGTCTTTGTAGAGCGTGGTAAACACTGCGTCTTGAAGCTTTAAATGCGAGATTCGCATATAAGACTCGCGTCTGGATTTTATGACTTAAGACTCGCTTTTGTGCCTTTAATATATGCCTCGCGTTTCAATCATCAGACGCGAGTCTAATGTTAGGCCAAGCACTTGGATCCATATCTTCTGTCTTTGCAGAAATTTAACCTCGGGTTTTTCCTTCTCGCAGGTCTTGGCCATATTGATGGTGCTGGTTCTAGTGTCTTTGCCGCGTCCATTGAGGTAGACATGAAATGACCAGCTCGTTCGATTGGCGACCACTTAAGAAGTCAAAACTTCTGTCCAAGGGAGAGGAAGATTCGTGCGATTCTCGATACACATCAAGACATTATTGGGCATGATGCTCCAATAAGGTCTCGAATTCTTCCTGACTACAATGAGCATGGTGCATTTGAAGGTCATGGAAAGATGACATCACTAGTAAGGTTCGGTTCCTCCCTTCACCAATCTTATTCAAAGAAGTGACAGCGATGAAAAACTCATGCTTATTGGATGACTTTCTGGTGGTGGAGCTTCCTATTAAGTGAAGAATTACGGCCTTGTGAAGATCTTCGCACCAGTTGGTTGGGTGGATCAGAATGCTTCCTTGCATTTTGACCTCAAAAAATACCATTGTTCTCAAGAGAAAAGGAAGTTGATCTGTTGTTCCTGGATATAGTCAAGAAGACGAGCTTCGTGCATCGTCAATGTTTTCAAGGAGTGAGTGCAACCTTTCACTGAGTAAGAGGGACTTCTTTGTACTCCTTTGTTGTAACACTCAATCTTATTGGATAAGAGAGCATTTTGTATCACTTTTATATTTTTGAATATCAATAAAAGTGACATTTTTCTACCTTCTTATTTGTCTTGACTTCCCTTTTGCATTGAAAATCAGACAAGTGATTACCTTTGATTTGCTAGAGGTGTGATATTTTAACATAGCAACTCAAAGTTGGAAAATTCCATTTAAGGAATTCAAAAAAGATATTGTCAGAGGTGTGATGTTAACTTGACAGGAGTGGAATAGGTTTTGTGGACTTGTCATTTTCTGGATGAGAATAACAAGTGAAGTTTTTACTCCGCGGGGGATTGTGATTGAGTCTATTATTGGAGGTATAGTATTAACATAATTAAGACTCAGTTGGGGAGCAAAGAGAACATTGTTAAAGGTGTGACATTAACCTAACAGTGATTTTAAGTAGATCTGCCATTCTATTGACGAGAATAACAAGTGAGACTAGACCAGTCGGAGATCTGAATATTTCTTTACCGTCAGAGGTGTGATATTAACTTAACAGATTAGATCGAATCTTGTCAGAGGTGTGATATGAACTTGACAAGGATGTGAGCTAGAGGTTTACTATTAGCTTAGCTTCACAGGAATTTCAGTTTCATTTGAGAAAACTAAAGATACCACTATCATAGGTGTAGTGTTAAACTTAACAGTTGAGGTAATGCTAGAGGTGTAATTTTGAACTTAACATTGGTTATCTCGACTTCGATGCGGAAGCTCGAGGGAAAGTCATTGTCATAAGTGTAGTGTTAAACTTAACAATGAACCGGATGCTAAAGTTGTAATGTTAAACTTAGCATCGCTCGTCTCAGCTTTGATATAGAAGCCTGAGGGAAGTGACTGACAGAGATTTAATGTTGAACTTGGCAGCAACTTGATCACTGTTAGAAGTGTGATATTAAACTTAACAGTAATTTATCAGAGATGTAGTGTTAACATGACAAGAGTTGGTTTGTGATATGAGCAATTTTAAGGGCCTGCCATTCTATTGGGGAGAATTGACAAGTGAAGTTTGGATTCTCAGAGGTGTAGTGTTAACTTGACAATTTTGAAGACCTGTGACTTCATATAAGGGAGTCGACAAGTGAAGGTTCATACTCGCTGAGGAGTACTGAAACTTTTCACTATTAGAGGTATGGTATTAACATAACAGTGATTGAGTTTGTGGACCTACCACTCCATGGGAGGGAATTGGTAGGGGATTTTGGTGAAAAATAGAATGAATTGTCAGAGGTGTAATATTAACGTGAGGAACATTGATTTTTTAGGGGTATGAGAGGTTTACTATTACAGGTGAATGTTAACATAATAGCGGAGATTCCGAGTGGGTATTTAGTGAAATTTTATCATCAGAGGTATAATGTTAACTTGACTGTCTCCATTGGGGATCGAGAAAATGGCTTGTCAGAGGTTTACTGTTAATGTGACAAGTCTGTGCTCATTTCACCAACAAAATAGATACAACTATTTTTGTTGTCCTACCATACCATGAAGGGGAATTGGTAAGGGATTTTGAAGGGAAAGGCGGGATCAAGTCCCATAGGATTTTTAGCAAATCCTCAGCTATCAACAGATTTGGCATGCCTTTACAAACTACCATTTGAGTTGGGCTAGCCATGCTATTCCCCTCACTTTGATGAGTTATCGAGAATTTCTATTAGACTTGAAAGCCAATATTTTTCTCTATCCTTAGCCGTTGAGGGCGTTGTGTAACAGTCTCATTTTTCTAAGTCCTTAATTAATATAACATTCATTTAAACCAACCGATTATCATAATTATTTTTAAATTCTTAAAAATTTCGGCAGCACCTCCTTTGTAAATACTAGTCGGATATGATATTTAATACAAATATGATAATTTCGGCTAACATCGGCCTACTTATTCTCAATCCAATCACATAACTGAACTCAAAATCATCTAGGCAATCATAAAGATGTTTCGACTTGACATCTCCTACTTATGGAGAAACATAATAACATAAGCTTAAGAGTACCCTCTCGACATCCATAGAAATTCAGAAACGATAATTTTTAACTTGTCATGATCATCATATTAATAATACACTCCTTGATATTATAAACCATAAAAGTATCTCAATTGCCAACTTAAAATGAAGCTACTACAACAGTTCTCTACATATATACAAGATTAACCATCTACCCCACAATCAACATGTATTATCTACAAGCACAATTATTCCAGAAGTACAACATGATTAGATTATATATAAAAAAATTAGATTGATTTAGAATGAACTCCGTACAGCATAAACCGGACCCCTGCCTCAAAGCAACCTACAAATACCAATCTGAGGGGGAGTGAGGTCGACAGCTTAGTGAGTAGAGTAGCAATCAATCAGAGAATGATAACATAACAACACCGTCTTCCCCTTCCATCGGCTCCTATTTTCCATTGATTTTGCTAAAGGGAAACTTACAAAAAAAAGGGGTCGAGGAGCTAAATTACAAGTATTCTAAAAAGATTACAAGTAGATCTCTTCTGAGATTTTGGAGAAGTGTGTCGATAGGAGTCTGGTCAGCGCGCGACCACTTTATCCCTTTGACAATGCGAGCGATGAGATTCCTGTTGACACTTAAAAAAGACAAGATTCTCATTGGTCCGAACGATGTCTAAACTTGTTGACATTTACAAAAGATAAGTGACAGACAAGCTGAAGACCAGTTTTCACCCAACTCTAAGGGACAAGGAAGCGGTTGGGACTCCACTGATCCAGCAAGCAGAACAGTGAACCCGGATTGTTTCTAAACAGACCTCAGCAGGTCTAAAATGCTAGCATATAGCATTACATTAGCCCAAGGAGAGATAGCCTCGCTTGAGAGGCTAACATCATCCAGAGCATCGCCAGGAAGCTAACTGACAGCTTCGCCGAAAAGCCTCTTTTCGGACTTCGCCAGGAATTGCCTCTAGCTCCGCTATGAGCTTCAAAGCGGGCAGCTCCGCCATCAGCCTGCTATGGTCAACCTTTGACCAATCAAATCTCCTGATGAGATCAGATCCAAGCAAATCAAATCCAATCGGGATTCAAATATGGCAGGTGATGCCACAATCTCTTGACTCTCTTGAAATGAGTAAGAGGATCAGGGAAAATCCTTCAACGATATGGAAAGGATCATAACAAATCGGAAAGATCAACCGACTTGCCATTTTCTAGCTCCGCGGAAGCTATTCTAGCCTCGCAGCAAGGCTACTTTCCAGATTCAAACAGATTCGGTTCAACCTGTTTCCATATCTTCAAGGGGACGATTATACCCTTGCTCTCCCTATAAATACCCGCCAGGGGTACAGAGAGAAGAGACCACCAATCGAGAGAGATCGGATTGCAGAGGAAGGAGCCATCAATCGCCTTCTGATCACAAGGGCCGATCAATCAGCTTCTTCAACAGAGGCTTCTTCATAACGCACCGTGCGTTCTCGAATTCAGAGACCTTTTAGAGAATTGCTTTCTCTATCTAGGGTGTTGATGCCCTATCATCGTTCTTCTTCTCAAGGAATCTCCGAACCAGGCGAGAAGGAATTAAAGGCGATTTTGAGAAGCAGCAAGAGGGTTCTACCAACTCTCTATTCTCTGATTCCCGGAACCAGGCGAGAAGGGAATCTCATCGCTCGCATCGTCAAAGGACAAAGTGGTCGCGCGCTGACCAGACTCCTATCGGCACACTTCTCCAGAATCTCTGAGGAGATCTACTTGTAATCTTTTGAAGAATACTTGTAATTTAGCTCCTCAAACTTTTTTTATTTGTAAGTTTTCCCCTTTGCAAATTAATGGAAAACAAGATGGCGACTCCGCTGGGGATTGTATTCTCCTCTGCTGAGAATCAAGTGTCGCAATGCGACGAACAGACCTTCGGGTCTATCTCTGAATTCAGAAAAGCCGGTGCAGCCAGATCTTCTCTGGCTAGATCTTCAAGTAAAGTCTCTGCGGAGACGGAAAAGGTTCTCTGCAAACCTGCCGCAGTTCTCTGGCGCAACAAGAAAACATGTCCGCAGCCCAGATCCTGCACTTTTGAGAACCTGGTTATCCAGATCGATCAAAGAAGATTTGAAGAAGTCCTCTCTGGGGGTGGCTTGATGCTTCGAGCACGGAAGCACGGGAAGGTCTTCATGACCAAGGTTTCAAATCAGAAACCAGAGGCAGAATTTTGCCAACACCCCGCAGCCCCGCTTGTGGCTATTCAGGTTCCTTGCGAACCTATGCATCCTCTGCCAAAACGGATATGGAGGCCTAAACAGAGGTCCTCTGCTGAAGCTTCAGGCGTAGCCACGCCAAATCCGCGCCTCTCTTATGAAGAAAAAGGCAAGATGCCCGCCTGCGCCAACAATGCTGCCAACCATAAAGTCAAGACGGCGATTATCCCGTCACCTAGAGCAGCAATGCCTACTGCTAGCCCTGTCCTCCACAAGCAAGGCTGTTGTACCTCGGCGTACTCATCGGGTTTACAGCCGCGAGGCTAAAACCAGAGCACTATACGGTGCTAATCCTTTCCGCAGGAATAAGGGGAACGATGTGTTGTCCCATATACCAGATTGTTCAGGCCCCTACAGGGCCGACCCTGCGAGAATTCTTGGCGGACAAGCGGAGATTGAAGCATTTCCAGGCTACTTCCTCCTGTCTTCGACGATGTGAATGCCAGTTGTGATGGTCCATTCTATGCAGTGTCGGTTACGACCGACCCTCGCCACTGCTCCATACCGGCGATCAGTCTTTGATTGACTGTCTGCGCGCGTCCCGATGAGGCATCCCAAAAGGAGCGGGCCACCGGATCCAGCCTCTGCATCCGTCAACATGACCGGAAGGGGCGAGAGCTGCGCGGAAGAAGTCAAGCCTCTGACGACACCCCTTTCGGCTCCCCAGATCCAGATTATAGCCCGGGCTTAGGTGAAGTCTTGGTGCGCGAAGAAGGTTTTTCCGAAACACCAGATCCAGGGTGGCGATACCCTATAATTATGAGCAGCCTTCCTCCTCGACGGTCCCAACCGTGCCACAACTCAGGCGTCACCCCAATCATCCGATGGAGAAGATGAAGACAGCGGTATGCCTCTTCAGCAACAGTCAGTTCGGTGCGAACGGACAAAGCATCGATCAATATGGCCGAGAACGCCAATGACGACCTTCGTCGGCGTTTGGAAGCTCAGGAGCAGACCTCTAGAACTCAGCAAGAGGCCCTGGACAATATTCAACAGATGCTCGCTCAGCTCCTCAGCAACCGGAATGATGACACCGGGAGCAATCATGACGAGGAGGGACACCTCAGCAATGATCCGCCCAAGACGGAGAAATCTAAGGGAGGCTCTTCCCTGGATGCCGAAGTCCTTAAGGGCCTTCAAGCTCAAATTTCATCCCTGGCTCAGAAGGATGAATTGAAGAAAGTGGGGGTAATCCGTCCTTACCCACTGGAATGGGATTCGGTGTCATATCCGCCAAAGTTCAAACCACCAACATTGCATACATATGATGGTAAGAGCTCACCTAATCAGCACATCTACTATTTCCGGTCCCAGACCGGTAATGTTTTAAGCAACGACGCCATCATGGCTAGGTTGTTCATCGGCACCTTGAAGGGGTGGCGTTTGACTGGTTTCGCAGTCTCCCCCCGGGCTCTATCAATTCCTGGATCGACCTGGAAACTCGGTTTCTCTCTCGCTTCTATGAGGACGACACCGAAGTGACCATGGACAAAGCTCCTTTCTACCATGCAGAAGAAAGGCGAATCCGTCCGTGAATACATTGAACGATTCAGAAATCTATCCCTGATGTGCCCAGCAGGGATGCCATTACCCATGCTCTTACAGACATGCAGACACAACTTCTTGGATCAAGTAGAAGTTCGCATGGGGGCTGTCAAAGCCCATACTTGGAAAGAATTGGTCGAACAAGCTGAGATAGCCGAGAAGTCGGCTAAGAAGTTCGAGCCATCCATCCCTAGAAGCAAATGGGGTGCGAGCAACAAAGGGCGTAGCGATCTCCCACAGTCTTCCCCAGCTAAGGGGAAGGAAATTATGTCTGTCGAGCTGACCGAGGACATGCAGTCAAAGGCCAAGAAGAGTAGCTTCAACAATCAGGAGCCCAAATTCCCTCCTAAGCAGTACTCCTTCAGAGATGATCAGTGGTCACGATATTCCATCTGCTCCATAAAGGGAATAAGATGAAGCTGCCAGATGCTCGGCGTCCTAATGAGATAGGGCGCCAAAATGACCCCAAATACTGTCTTTATCATAGGATGGTCCATCATCCTACTGACAAGTGCTATGTTCTTAAGGATAGAATTCAAGCCTTGTCGACGCCGAGTCCTCACACTGAAGACGGAGCAGAAGAAAGTCACTGCCAATATGGTGACTCTTGAGTTCGGCACTGCCCAGAAGGTCATGGTTCCTGACGGACCTATCCAGCCCGATGCCGCGGTTGGAACTCAAGCATCCTCCAGCCATGACTCAAAACAATAGGGTCTCGTCCCCGTGACATTAGAGACAGGGGAAGTTATGTGGATACACCCCGACCTCATCCAAGACGTACAGCAGACGTCGAAGGACTCCAGCAAAAAGGGCAAGTCCTGCAATGTCATCTCTGTCCTGCCAGACGATGGTAATCTTACTTCGGCTTCCCTCAGCGATTCTGAAGAAGAAAAGCATGCCTGTACGGCGCAGGCAGATGCGCCTCAACAGACGGGCACCCGGTCTGGAAAGTCATATCAAAGGCAGTATGACAAGCCTACTGACGAGATATAGCAACAAACGGCGTCAGTACCAATGCCGACATCCACTCCAATTCCAGCCAAGGGAAAGGAAAACCTAAGGAGGTGCGATTCGACCACGTGCTGAAGAAACCGCCAAGCCAAGGGCTAGCCACGCCCTTTCGCTTTGATATATTGGCCCACTTAGCCAATATCCCGGCTCGTATCACAATACACGAGCTTCTTCGTCTCTCTAAAGAGACAAGAGAGGCACTCAGAGATGCGCTAGCCAACTCAGAGTCCTTTCTGACATGCATGCCTGAGATCCCTGGTGATGAGATGCGGCCTTCCTTCTCTGCAGAGTGCCATCACGCACAGTCAAGGTAACCTGCCATTACCTTCACGGCGGAAGATATGCTTCTCAAAGACACAAGCATGATCGACCTCTGTACTATACCGGATATATCGGTTCAACCTGTATTGAAAGGATACAAGTCGATCCGGGGTCTGCGCTCAGCATCATCCCCAAAAGGCTCCTCTACTTCCTCGGCATACCACTGTACAGGTTGTCTGCGACCACCACTACAATATACGGTTTTAACGCCGGGAGCAGCCATCCGCTTGGAAAGATTCGGCTTCGCTGCAGAATCGGAAGCCTGAAGTCAGAAGTGACATGCTATGTCATTGACGCGGACACATCATACAACCTGCTACTGGGACGACCATGGATCCATGC
The DNA here is from genome assembly GCA_038442645.1 of Agave tequilana. Taxonomy (NCBI): domain Eukaryota; kingdom Viridiplantae; phylum Streptophyta; class Magnoliopsida; order Asparagales; family Asparagaceae; genus Agave; species Agave tequilana. Next base: position 1,981 of record JAVJIF010029383.1, on the reverse strand, counting down.
CAACTGGATCGTTCCATCCACTCTCCATCAGTGCTTCAAGTATGTTGAGGATGATGCGACAGTACGAACTGTCTTCGCTGAAAAAAGCCCTTCAAGGGGGTGGAAAACTATTTCACAGATGCTCTCCTATATCAAGAGGCTAGTGGAACGCCGGGAGAACCATTGCCAGACAGTGATGAAAGTGGCAATGAGGCGGATTCGGAATCCGAAATGGGCACGCCAGTCATTTTGATTGGCGAGCCAATAGTAGCATGCTTTAATGATCCCCGATGTAAGATCCCTCCTGAAGAGGAAGGCGAGGGGATAATTAATGATAATATTTCTTTTGATTATCCTGCGAGCATCGAGTCGATTAAATCCATCATGGATGGCTCTCTGCACATGCCCGTACATGAGCCAAGTTCGGCTACTACATCTGTGGAGGTTATAGAAGGGGCCACGCTGGTGATCCCTCCGTCCAAACAAGGTCAGTTGCCGATAATCTTCGGTAGAACCCAGCCACGGGGACCTGCACCTACAGATTCAAGCTCGAACTCAGAAGCCCCACAGTTCTTCCATTATGCGCAACCGGCACACCATATTATGGAGAAGATGGATATGACTTGAAGCAGGCAGGCGGCCTGAACTTCGAAAGGGAAGACGCGGTCTGATGCGTAATGCTGTCCCGAAAGGGAAACCTGCAAATTACTATGATAGTACACGCAGGGGGTTGGGTTATGTTACACCCACATCATCAGTAACGGTTCAAGTCAAAGACGACGAGCCAATTCCATCACAGTCAGACTCATCTGCCGAATGGGACTCTGACATCAGCATAGGAGGAATGTTCAACGGCCTCACTGTGAATATGACCTCGGGCAGTCAATTGGACCTGCGGAAGCTGCTGATGAGAATCTTGGCCCAGCAATTAAGCCTCCAATGGGAAAAGCGGTTCGAGCTGCGCGAGCCACCTACCGAAGACAAGGTGATCCAAGTCAACTTGGGCAGTCAAGATCACCCCAAACCTATTTTCATAAGTGAAGCTTATCACTTATCGAAAAGGAAGAATTGATAATGCTCGTAAAAGAGTATATAGATGTCTTCGCCTGGAGCTATGAAGACATGCCTGGACTCGATCCACAGGTCGCTATGCACCATCTAAACATCAAGCCCGACGTTAAGCCAGTCAAGCAACACAACGTCGGTTCCGCCCAAACATCATGGAGGCTATTGAAGCCGAAGTTCATAAGCTCATTGCTTGTGGCTTCATCCGGGAGGAACAACATCCAGATTGGGTGGCTAACGTAGTCCCCGTCCTCAAGAAGAATGGGAAAATACGGATCTGCATCGACTACCGTGACCTCAATAACGGCCTGTCCCAAAGATGAATTCCACTACTGCCCATCACTGATGTCATGATTGACAACACATGCGGGTTCGAGAGGATGTCTTTTATGGACGGCTTCTCAGGGTACAATCAGATCAAGATGTATCCCGACGACGAGAAGCATACTTCTTTCCGAACGCCTTTGGGGGTATACTGCTACACTGTAATGCCCTTCGGATTTGAAGAACGCCGGAGCAACCTACCAGCGGGCAATGAGCATGATCTTCCGCGATCATCTCCGGAAGACGGTGGAGTGCTATGTTGACGACATTGCTGTCAAATTCGCCGCAAAGATGAACATCTTCGCGATCTGAGGACGATGTTCAATATAATGCGGGCTCATCAGTTGAAAATGAACCCGACAAAATCCTTTTTAGGAGTATCTAGCGGCAAATTCCTTGGGTTCATCATCACATCAAAAGGAATCCATCTAGACCCAGACAAAGTCAAAGCCATCCAGGACATGCATCCACCAACGAACCTCAAAGAGCTCAGAGGCTTACAAGGCAGTTAGCCTATATCAGAAGATTCATAGCAAATCTATCGGCCGTTGCAACCATTTACCCGACTAATGAAGAAGGGTACTGCCTTCATATGGGATCGAGCTTGTCAAGA